>JARIHO010000113.1:0-285577 GCA_029282495.1 Mycena albidolilacea | reverse complement strand
GAATTAATCACCGGGGCTGTTCTCTTGCAACACCGGAAACCAAATCCAGAGCAACTGATCCCCTGGTAATGAAATACAGGCATCAGACAAACTGACTACGTGAACATCCTGTTGTATCCGTGAAAAAATACGCGACAGACACAACTCGAGCGATCCACAGCTACCACCCCTGAAAGGACTCTCCCGAGGACATTCAAAAAGATTCTGAGGAAGTATTTGGATTGTATGCAATCAGTGTCAGGCCGTATCGACGTCAAGTTCAGTGTTTCCACGCGATATTCCTTACTCCCTTTTGCACGGCCTACTCACAAACGAACACCGTCCCATTGAACACGCTCCGCATGAGATACCTGCAGTGTGTTCGCGTCGCATTGGCAGTATCGGAGCCAATGATAGTGGCCGGTGCAATCCCACCTTCCACCCAGTCGACCATTGCCAACAATATATTATGAGACGAGTCGTTGACGAGGTTGAGGCCATTTGATTGCCCAAATGAGGTGGGATCAAGCCCTCCTGCGCAATTCCCCATCCCTGGAATGAGAAACAGGCGGTAGAAGTCATTGAGAAGCGGTAACGAGAGGGTGTACGATATAAGATCGTACACGCGCTTGGAGTTTGTTGACGAGATGAGCTAGGATGCTCTCTTTCGGAGAGGTACGATGATGGCAGTCAAGACACGGTTCGACTCAGCACGCGAAGTCCGGGACCGGGAGATACTTAGCGCTGCAGTAAGATCTAGAGGTGAGATCTGTGCGATGCGTGAAGTCCATGAGATGCGCGAAGTCCAGAAAACAAAATAGATCGTCGAGTTGCATCTTTGTGTTTGTGCCGCACCGTGCGTGAAATTCGTGGTGTAGATACAAGTAGGCAAAGCTAAGCTGGATGATGCGACGCCGGGTCTGTGCTGAAGTCGCGGTGAGACGCAGGCCGCGATGCGATATGGAGATGAGAGGAGGAACGGCTGCGCAACAGCGGCATGCGTTGAGGAGATGCGAGAACAAATGGGTCGTCCCAAATGAATCTGGCCAGCCAGCGAGGCGACTCGGAGTCTCGGACGCGTGGATTGATCGAGGTAAGGCGCAGCTCGGTGTGGATCGAGAGCGGGATGGAGAAGCGCGAAGCGGCCATCGGGGGACGAGCTCAAGACCAAGCTTGAGCTCAGTATCGCAAGAACCCTTAATATGGATCCACGACCGAAGCCCAGCCCCGATCGCATATGGGCAGCATGCAGCCAAGGCTCGACGCCCGCCACACGAACGTCCTCCCTGTCCTGGCGCCTGTCTTCCCTTTGCCTTGCTGCTGGTGCAACAGCTGCGTCGCCACCAGTGCGGACATCTCCAGCGCTGCGCTGCTGCTGCCAGTGCTTCCTCCCAAGCTGCAGCGTGCGTGCGTGGCGGTGATGATGAAGCGCAAGGGAGTAGGCGGCGCAGGCGTCGATAGTGGGAGGTCCACGCCTTCGTTCCCCAAAAGAAGGACTGACAGCGCGCACGCCGGGGGTACAATACCCCTAGAAAACCGCATCGGGGAGGATGCGCGCAGATGGTGTCCGTTGTTGGGGACGGAGATGCGTGCTACACATGACTTCGGCGTGTAAGCATGGTGCGGCTGCTCGAGGCTCAATGTGTGCGCGCGAGGGTGTCACCATGGTTCGGGATCAGGGCTCGGGTCCCCGCAGCAGGAGGCGTCGTCGGCATCAGTCAGGAACGGCACCAAGGACGCAAATTCAGACAAAGGGAGATTCAGCGTCGGGAACAATAAAGGGATGGTGCCGGGGCTAGTCGCGACGCACCCAAGGGAGAGAATACAGGTAGGAGGCGGTTTTCGGAGGGAGGAGGCGCTGGAGGCGTAAATGAGTGTGGTGTTTCGGATTCGTCGACGACGCCGCGTCGTGGGGGGCGCACAGTTCGACGAGTTGAGGAAAGGAGCTTTTAGTTGCTTTGTGCAAGAATCAGATGGCACCGATATGGCCATTTGTACGAGAACGAGGTAATGCAAAACAGAGAAAGGCGGGAGACTACAAGGTCGAGTTGATGTCATATTAATGGCAATGATGTCAGAACCGTGTCGCAGCTGGAAATCGCGATCAGGTGACCGTTAGCCTTTAGACTTTTGTCCAGCGTGCACAGATCGGGATGGTAGAACAGGATAAATTCATGTACCAGGTAAATCTTGATAAAAAAAAATTGACTCGCTGTATAGACCCATCCTCCGCCTCATCATTACTTACAGCCAGAGTAATCCTCCTTCAAAGTTTGATACAACCACAGCATGGACATGGCAACCACTCAAGGTCTATATACTTCTCGCATTTGTGGGACTCATTCTGTACATCTGCTATTGCAGCTGGAGATGGACAGGGGAAAAATCTAGCCCTGCTTGATTGATAGTATGACTTGCTCAAATTAGGCAAGTCGCACTCCACTCTGTCCGAACCGCCATTAGGGGCCTTCCTTTCCGGGAAGAGCACAGCCATCCTGCCGGCGGCTCAAGAGGCGGAGCTCGAACTTGAAGCCGTGGTGAGCTGCATGCCAAACAAGTGTCCTTCCTCATCCTCTCTTCATGATACCCACGACCACGACCATTATGCCTCTGTTCACAAACCACCACACCATGCACATCAACACCCACCGCACCCTCTGTCCAGAGCCGCTCTGCCCTCAGTTCCGGTCTGCTGCCTGCCAATGCCAGCACAGCAGCAACCAAGGAAAGTACTACGTTGCGGTAAGTTGCAACGTGTTTTCTTTCTCTGCCTTTTCTTCCTCTCGCCCTGTTCTAGCTTTTTCTATCCAGTGCTTCAAAAAAAGCCCATGGGCCCCAGTATAAATTCTGGGACCTTGGCATGCACCCTTGCAACACTCTACCTCCCGCCCAGCAGAACATTGCTCATCAGAACACCGCTCCACCTCTCACTCCGCCTCCCTCTACGCAGATGGCCACTGCAAGACCCCCTCCCTGCCCGAGTGCCAAATGCCTTTCCTGTACACACCCAGGAAATGCGCAGGGTGTGATGCGCCACTGCAAGGTTTGCTGTCATGGCCTTGCGACCTCACATTGCAAGATTCACGAGACCCGGCCACCCACCCCACCAGCACTCACCAAATCCTCGACACCGGTCTTGCTGAAGCTGCTGCCGCCTTCCCAGCCCTGCTCCGAGCGCAAACTCGCTTTTTGCACCAACAAACTCAGCATGTTCCAGAATTTCTACACTTTTACCTTCAGCTGACTCATCTTAGGTGACAGATGAAGAATCAAGCCTTGTTACCCACTACACTAAATTGCTGATATAAAATCGTTTTGTTTCCCAGCTCATACCCAGACCTAGGGCAGGCAAGCTGCCCTAGGTCTTCGATAGTTGTTTGGCACCGCTTATTTTGTGTTTTGGTGTGTTTTAGACCCAAACCAACCTAACCCAAACCTAGCAAACCCTAACCAACCTAACCTCCTAATCAAAAAATAACAATGTTCCCAGGGCCCCTAACCACCTAACCACTAACCCTAACTCTAACCCCTAGCCACTAACCCTAACTGGCCTAACCAGGCCCTATGCGGGCCAGCACAGGTGAGGGAACAGCTTATTGTATGTTGGCAAGACTACAGTACATTCCTATCACTTCAGGCTGCTATCACTCCCTCTTAGCTCAGTTGGTTATAGTGCATCAGATAGCTTTTATTATATAAGCCAGCTGGCTTGCTCTGGGTTCAATTCCCACTATTACCTTTTGCTATTTAAATTAAACCATTAGCCTATTTTCTTGGCTCTAGCCATGCATGGCTAGTGTCGTGGCTTGAGATAGTAGGTTTCCTTGGCTAGCTCCATCCCCAGAGCCTAAATCCTCCAGCCACAGGTGGGAAGCGTGACCTTGGCAGCTGACCTGTCCCTCCCCGGCCTTATTCCCACCATGAACAGCCCCAGCTCTGAGCTGAACACAATTACGCAGTGTCTCCTCGCCAACAAACACCCAATGACATACTACTGATGACTTTCCATAAGCATTATTTCGATTTTTTGAGCTCAAACTCTGCGCAATCAATGTACTGACATGACACCTGTCAGGATCCCATCGGGTGAAGATCTTGGTTAGAATATTTTGGACCCTTGTACAGAGCTTAAATATTATAGTCTGTAGAGGGGTCCCTACCCCCTCTTCAGAATAATTTCTGCTCAAATACCCCTCCTTTATATGATTCCACCTGGCCCTCAGCCATTTCGTCTGAATCAACACAGCCATCTGTCAAGGGCAGATTTGGACCGCACCGTGCCTGCAAATCTGCATCACAGCCGCTATGGATACAACCCCTGTTCGCCCCAATTTCAGCATCAAAACCTTCGGATCCAGTAGGACTGGTATCAATGGCTTGGTCTCTGTCATTCTGTACAAAGTCTGAGACCCTCAATGACACCTAGCAGTTGCCTAGCAGTATTATGAACCACTGGTAGCAAAGCTGGCAAGCTGCTGTTGGTCATGTATTTTGTTGTCCTCCATGTCCTTGAAATGCTGATGGAGGAAGAACATGTCAATATCCATGCTAATAGCAGAGGCAGTAGCAAGTCAATGCATTATTCATGTGTGATGTAAACATGCTAATGAAATTAATGTTGCAAATTACTATTTTATGGCTTATGGGAGCTCATAAGCAATAGATTAATACAAATAACTCTTGTGACAGCACAATTGGCACCGCTCAAACAAGGTTTAAGATAAGAAAAGGCTTATAGAAAGTCATCCATTGTAGACCTTCCAGTTTGTATCCAATTAAATATGTAAATGTATAGAGATGTAAATAATACACATCATTTTGTACCTTCTTACATGTGTAATACAGCTCATTTGCAGTATCACTTGACTTAGTGATCTTTGGATTCATTTGAAACTCCGCCGAGTGAGCCGTTGGCACAGTGGCTGTGCTTGTCCCAAAATGGAAGTTGTATATACTCAAAAGCTCATGCCTGGTTGGTGTCTAATCCAGCTCAGGTGTCTTATCAGGGTCACTGCGTTTCACAGTGGCTGGTGGGACCTTCACCAATGCCACAAACATCTATCCCTTTGTCCCGGTTGGTTCTCTGCTGGGTACTGCACTTTTGATGTTGGCTTGCAACTTTCCAGTGTTACTGATTGGAGATATAGTAACACATATCAGGCATTCAAACTGATAGGACATAAGGCCAATATTGCACAGCTGGTAGCTAATTATGAGATTCACTGAGCATGGTTACTGTGCATTTTTTGGTATTCTCACCCTCTCTAGGCCCGCATATGTGCTATAATAACTTCCACATCTGGCTGCTTATTGCACGGTGTCGGGGTTAGCGGTTTGGTCTCGGTTGGACCGACCCTCTTGGGCTGGCAGACCCATTTTGGTGAGTGGTCAATTACTGGCTTATGCGATGATTAATCTCCAGGAAGGTGGAGATACTGAGTCAGTTGTGTTAGTGCATGGATTTTATAATGGCAGTGTAGGTTTGCCCATGAATGGCTGCCACAGTGGCTATATATATTCTAGACGATGGCCAGTGAAGGCTGGTCAGCTTCGGTGAGCCAAATCATATATCTTGCAGCTTCAGAGTCCCATCCTACTGTGATTGGTTGCCCAATTTTGGCCTAATTCCGGGAGCTAAATCCGACACAGAACCGTATTAATATAAGGCAAGACTGTGAGTAGCCGGAGTCTGATGAATATCGGAACTAAAATGAATGATCTTGGCAGTGGCCAAATAGATAAAAGACCATCAGTTGTGCCAAGGCCACCACACCCCCAACATGCCGCTGTCCACTGCCACTCGGAATAGACTGGATAATGTGATTATATGCTTGACTATGACTACAAATAGCTTGCAAATCATCGCAGATAGCATGAAGACTCCCTTCTTGGGTGCTATAATAAACACAACTCAAGCAGTCCTGAAAAATATCCAGGTGAGTTGTGTTGGAGAGGCTCTTATCAGGGTGAAACTGAGTGGCACCCTAGACTATTAGCAAACACAAAGATGACTGTGTTCAGCTTCTGGAGCAAATTCACAAATTGCTGAATGCAATCACGATTCTTCACATCAAGTCAGATGCAGGTGGAGAAATGCCTATAGAAGTTCTGGATCATGTTGGCAAATTCACAGAGTACTGTCCTTGTCCATTGGAAATCCCCTATACATTGACCACTGAAATCAGGATCCTTCACAAAATCTACACTTTTGTAGAGGCCCAACAAAAGGGGAACAGAGTGAAAAGCTTCTTCCGGCAGGGTGAAATTAGCGCACTACTGAAAGACTGCCAAGCTGGACTACAACAAAGCTTTGAGTTCTTTCAGGTTTGTTGTCAATTCTGTGTAACCAAAACTCATAGATGCATATCTTTCATAGATTGAAGGAACCAGGGCTTTGCCAGACATTGCAGAGATGAAGAAAGATGCACAAAAGAGACACCAAGAAGTGCTTGACATGATTGAAAAACTCTCTGAAGCAACTGCTTCAGAAAGAGCATCCACAGTAAGGAATTCAACTGTGAGTGTCGCCAGATGTACACCTACTGTTTCATAGATGAGCCGACATTATTCTTGGTCATCCAATAGGTACGGAATCCATCTTCCCCACAAAGTTATTGGATAATACTTATTCTGTGATTTTAAAGCTCTAACTCAATCTCAATGCTGCCATCAGAGCCGAAAATCTTCCATGGTCGGGAGTCTGAGTTCTCAGACATCCTTCACCTTTTTAATGCTGGAATTCCGAGGATAGCAATTTTGGGTGCAGGCGGTATGGGAAAAACCTCCCTAGCAAGAGCTGTCTTGCACCACCCAGATATCACAGCCAGATATGTAAAAAATAGGTTCTTCGTTGCTTGCAACTCTGTAACAACAAAAGTTGAACTGGCAAACTTGATTGGGAGTCATCTGGGACTCAAGCCTGGCAAAGACCTTACCCAAGCAGTGCTGCAGCATTTCTCAAACAATCCACCGAGTCTCTTGATTTTAGATGAACTTGAGACCTTGTGGGAGCCAGCAAGTTCTCGTGCCAACATTGAAGAATTACTCTCACTGCTCACAGGTGTGGAAGATCTTGCATTAATGGCAAGTTAAATGGGTTTTGGATAATCCTCTCAACTCACTTCATCTCAGATTACCATGCGAGGAGCCGAACACCCTGCCAAGGTGCAATGGACTAGACCCTTTTTAAAAGTCTTGCAACCCTTGGATCAAGAGGCGGCTCGGCATACATTTGTTGATATTGCGGATAGTGGACACAGCCTGGAGGAGGTTGATCAAATTCTCTCCCTGGCAGACAACATGCCACTTGCAATCAGTCTGCTTGCCCATTTGGCTGACACTGAAGGCTGCTCCAATGTATTATCCCGCTGGGACAAGGAAAAGACCTCTGTGATTTCAGAAGGCTTTGACAAAAGATCAAACCTGGACATGTCCATTTCCCTGTCATTATCAAGCCCTCGGATCCAACCAATTCCTCATTCACAAGAACTCCTGAGCCTCCTGGCAATGCTCCCAGATGGTCTCACAGATGTAGATCTCATTCAAAGCAAACTACCACTGGAAAAGATCCTTAAATGTAAAACAACCCTGAAGTCTACTGCTCTGGCCTACAGCGATGAGCATAAAAGACTGAAGGTACTAATGCCCATCCGGGAGTATCTGCAACAACACCAACCCCCTGGAGATCATCTTGTTCAGAGCCTCTTCAAATACTTCCAGGAGATGCTTAAATTTTCTAGAGATTACATGGGAACCCAGTCGAGTTCCAGCACAATCACCCAAATAAAATCAAATCTCACAAACATTCACAATGTGCTGCAATGGGGTCTAAAGCAGAAACAGCCAACCCTATCAAATAGCATTTACTGTGTATGTTATTTCAGCCGATTCAGCGAGGTCAACATACAGATGCGGACTCCTTTGATGGGCCAAATCCAAGACCTCCTTCCACAGCTCAATGATCATAGACTCAAAGCTTACTTTTTGATTGAGTCAATCCACCTCGATCCTGAGGCTCTGGCTTCCCAAGTTGTGGAGCTTTTCAAGGACTTCAATGATCCAGATCTGAAATGTGTGCTCCCTGTCTGAACTTCATCTATGAGAACTGACACCTGGACTTCCTAGGCACATTTTATCTCAATATGATAGATTACTATCGACAGGTCAAAAATGATCCTGGTCAGGCTACAAATATGTGCAAAAAACTTATATCCTTGGCAACTCAAACTGGTAACATCAGGAGACACGGTCATGGATTAATTCATCTGGCATGGATTAACCTTCGCCTTGGGGCATACTCTGTAGCGCAAATGGATGCACGTGAATCCCAGAAGCTGTTAAGGGTTTCTGGGGATTTATATGGAGAAGCACATGCTGCCTGCACAGAAGCCACGTGCTGGAAAGAGCTTGGTTACTACAAACAAAGTCTCTCTTTGAACATCATAGCACAGAGTCTCCTTAGTCTTTGCGGTATGGCTTGTAGTGAGGTCAATCTTCGCATCATGGCCGATCAGGCTGAGGTCCACAAGTGTAAATCAGAATATAGTGAGGCCTGGACAATTCAGACCAAGATGCTTCAGATCGCTACAAACCGAAGTGCCTATTGGCATGCTGTTGCATTGCTAAATTTGGCTGAAATTGCAGTGTCAATGGGTGTCCAAAAACAGGATGTGCTGGGAAATATTGAACTTGCTAAGTCAATATTCACCACCCTAAATCTCAAGCTATTGATAATCTGTTGTGATGCTACCCTTGCTGATCTGTATATCAGGGAAAAAGATCTACCAACAGCAAAGAGACTATTCAAAAAGTGTTTGGAATTGGCCACAGAACACAGTGAAATCAAGTTGTTCTGTTTTGAAAGATTGGGCAATGCCAGCTTCTGGGGTGCAGATGAATCAACACCTGGCTGGACAACCATTTTTCTCATACATTCTCTCAAGCTAAAAGCAAAGCTAAAAGTCTATAAAGCTTTGCAGTTTCTGGGGCAAATGTTCTTCACATACAAGGATGAGAACACTGCTGTCAGCTTGTTCACTGTAGCCCTCGTGGGGTTTACTTATATGGATGTCCATCAAAGCAGAGCAGAATGTATGCTCAGACTTGGTGACATTTCCAACAGGTGTGGTGATCTGCTAAAAGCAGCTGAACTTTGGGAGACAGCAAGGCCCCTCTTTGAAAAGTCATCTCAGATGATGGAGGTTCAATGTGTTGATAAAAGGCTTTCTTGTGTTGACAGCAACGTTCTGGATCATCACAGAGAGAACATAGTTCGTCTGGTGAGGCTTGAAGTCCCTTCTGGCAATTTATCCCATCTTGAAGATGAGGAGCAGATGGAATTCATTGGTGAACCCCTTAATCAACTTACAATATGAGCTTTCACCCATTGTATCCAAAATTTGTAGCTTCAGAAGCAGTACAGATACTTACAGTGTTTTTGTTTTGTTTTTTCCATGTTCCATTATTACAATTATGCCCATCACTTTTGGTCTGGATTTCCTATTTTTCTCTGTTCCCAATTCCCTCAGACCCCTCTAGGGTTTGAATATGTCGTAGTATAGTAGTGCATTGCATGTTCTCAGATTTCTATATTACTTACTCACCATTGGTGTGATCTGGATTTCTACAATGCCATCTTCACAAACATCCACACCTAAAAGGGAAATCTTCCTGACAAGTTGAAAGGCAGGTTTAAATTTTGAGGCACTTTTGCTATTGGCATTGCACTTTCCGGGCCAATAACAAAATCCCTTGATCTTTAAACCCACCTTTCCACTTGCCAAAACTTTCTCCTTTTTAGATGTGAGCCAAAATTCTCAAATCCAAAAACAGTCCAGTCTTTCTGCAAGACTTTTTACCCTCTGTATAAAATTATGCTGTCTGTAAATTGATCAATGTGCTCTGAACCTATCAAGAAAACACCAATCCAAACCAATCCCACACATGGAAGTGCATTGAAATAAGTGGAAGTACTGGAGAAGTGCACAGAAAAGTATCAGCTCCTGGTGCAGGACATTGTTTTAAGGTTGCAGGCAATGGAAACCCTTGTAACAAAGTACAAGTGTTTGAGGCTTGCTCTGAGTGAATGGGAATTGACCCAAACAGACAGGAAGCACTGGAAATGCAACGATGTATTGTGATAGATATGGAAACTTTGCTGTGCAAGTGTTCAGGCTAGATCTGAGTGAACAGGAATTGGCCTGAGCAGACAGAAAGCACAGAGCACAGTGACATAAAGCTTCAAAGCTTTGATAACAGATGAGAATGGGTAGCTGGGGTTCTTTGAAGACACACTGAGGAAAGCAATCTCTTGACCAAGGTCAAGATGGTAAACAACAGTAGTTAATTCAGTAGATAAAAAAAAAGTGAAATTTCACTCTTATTGTCAGCGAAGTATGAAAGGACTGCTGAGAGATGAACTCTCAGGAGCCCAGTCAGAGGAGAAAGAAACAGCCTGTATTTATAAGGGCAACCTTAAGCTCGGGGTAGGGTGCAGAAACTAGCAGGGGAATCCAAAGTACATCAATGGACTATACTAATGCAGAGTGGGAATACTACACACCTAGGGGGGGGATCCAAAGAGAAGAAAGGATAAGGATACCCATGCTAGGTGAAGCTTATGTTTCTCTAACACCTGCTCATTTTTCAAGGTCTGACCTTGCACGATATCAAATTGGAGCTTGTGTGCGAGGAGCAAGATCGAGAGCGCAACTCTACAGCCATGCGCAAGGCCATTGATGACACAATGATTGAGTCCTTGATTCTCAGGGTGGAGATAGAAGGGCAGCAGTGCATGTCTGTTTTTTGGGACTCTGTTATTTCCTGAAACTCACCGTTTCTTCAGGCGTCAGCTTTCTGCTGACTTGTTGGCCAAGAAAAACCCCACCACCAAGGAACTCACAGACTTCATTACCCACCGCACACAGATCTCGCAGCAAGTCAAGAAGCTGTGGATCATACAGCGCAAGTACTCCCCTGGTGCACTTCAGTGCCTCGCCACCGCTGGAGATCCGGCAGAGCCCCTGGAAGCCAAGCACGCGCCTCTCTTCCTGCCATCAGGGCTGTCGCTGCTCCAAGCCATGCCCCTGCTCTCTGCACCCAACATCGTGATTGCTGAAGCACAACTTTGTGACGTGCAATGCAGCGAGAGCCTAGAGGTCATCCGGCACGGCCTGATCGCCAAGAGATGGCTGCAGACGTACAAGACACTGAACTCCCGCCATCAGCACCAGAACACGCAGTCAAGAACACTCGTTGATGGGCAGCAGCGGAAGATCAACCTTGCAGCAGCCACCTACTGGCAGGTGTGAGCAGCGTGCCTCGCACTAGTGCACGCTGCCGGGGCCTGTAGCTGGCATGCACTTGAGCAGGCAGATCTTCGACTCCCTAAGGATGAGGAGGAGGTAAAGAGGAGGAAGCAACACACTATGAAGGGCAAGAGGAAGGAGGCACAGCAGGCTAATGAGAACAGTGAGGTACGGGGTGTGCCTGGGATGGGGGAGAAGACGCGCGTCACATCATGGATTTGGTATGCCGCCGGGGGGATGGAGGGTGTGGTAGGGGAGGCGATGCATGAGGGTGTGAGGGTGGAGTGGTCAAAGGCGTATACGCACGTGAAGTGCTGGTGGGAGGAAGAGCGCCTCCTTCAAGAGGAGATGGTGTGCTGCCTGCTCACACTCAAGTGGCAGGCAGTACAGTGGGATCAGTGTGCGATGCCAAGCCATTACACGGGTCAAATTGTGTACAGCACAACACATGTGCAAGGCGCCATGGCATTCACAGCAAGGGTGGCCACTGCGATGGAAGCGCCAAGAAAAGCGACCATAATGCATTATGGTTGGCAGTGGCCAACAGCAGTAATGCATTGTGGGTGATGATTGGCCATCCACTGCGTAATACCTGCATTGCAATGTGGCCATGAACACTATTTTATTCTGTAATAGGTACGCTTCCAGTGTAAATTATATAGCATATTCCTCGGCATGCACGGCATCCACCTTTTTGGATGTAAAAAATTCTCAGGACCTAGTTTCTCATCAAAACTGACCATTCTCGTCTGTTTTTACGTTGGCATCACAAATATCAAGAGAATACACCATTGATTGCCCCGTTAATTTCTGTAGCAATCGTAGCAATGTCCATCCGTGAAAACCCGACCTGTCAAATGTCAAGCAAGACAGCAATGCACCATCGCGACACCGAATTCACCACACGGCCACACCTGTCAAACCACTGTTCCGCTCAAAAAGGAAATTCTATTCACTCAACAATTTCGTCGTCGCCCTCGTCATCGTAGTCTGGAGGCCCTTCTTCCTCCTCGTCATCCTCTTCTCCTGCATCATCCTCATTTAGGGGCACCACAATATCCACCCCCAGGGCCGTTTTGCATTCCAGATATGCTCGACCCTTTAGCCTGATCCCCGCCCACTTCTCGGTCATGATGCCGGATATCTTGACCTCCTGCTGCTGCTGCTCTCGTGCGTACGCCGTTAATCCCTCCAGGAGCTCATCATCGACGCTGCCGGCCCTCCCATTCGCCCTCCTCTCCCACTCGCGTGCGGACCAATACCCATATTCAATGGTCCGGTGCATCTCCTCGACCAATACTATGTTCTCCTGCCAACGCTGCATCCGCATAGGCTTTGCACCACTCCACGCGTAGGGCTACGACTCTTGTAAGTAATCAAACATCATTCTTTTGCCCATGTACCTTCTACCAATTCCACCTCTGTCGGCTCCTCGGGCCTCGCCGAGTACCAAATCCATGATAGCGTCCGCTGTCTTTCCCCCAATGCCACGACGCCATACACTGCTACGCCCCCCTCCTCCGCAACGTCCTCGTAGTCATGCACTGCCTTCCTTTGCTCCTTCCCCTCGTCCATCAACGCTCGTTCATTCAGCGCCCACACATCTGTGTCCTCCAGCACCTGCAGCTCACGCTCCCACGGCCTGTCACCCTTCAACCGCTTCAAAGCATTCTGTACGTAGCGATAACGCAACTTCGCCCTGCGAATCTTGAGATTGATTTGTCGCAGTACTCCTTGGTCCCTTGTCAGCATGCACTGGCCTGTACAATGGCGGAGGCAGAACTGATTTGTCATTGTATGTGTTCGCAAAACCTGTCGCAATGTGTGCAGGGCCTCGCGCGCCTCGCCGATCCGCAGATCCGCCTCCACCCCGGGCAAACCCTGCGTGCCAGTGTGCATCCGCTTAGTCGCATCCAATATATCTGACGGCAAAAACAGCCAGATGGCCTCCGTGTGGCGCTCCACTTCTGAATCCCAGATTTGGCGCTGCGTGGCCGAAAGGAAGCGGCGCAGATTCGGCATGTAAGCCTGCTGCAGCTTGTGGAACACCTGTATGCGCTTCAAGAGTGCTGTGTGCCGCTTCAGAAAGTCAAGAGACTGGACGTCGGTTGGGTTGGCGATGCATATGGCTTTGACGTTGATTGTCAGATTTCGCCTAACACACATATCAATCAATGAATTTCTCGTCGTCTATTGAACTGAGCACTCACTGTATGTCCTCGATCTCCAGCTCCATGACGATGAACGTACTCGGCGTATCCTTGCGCTCAACTTCGGTTCCCTCCTCGCTCTGCAACAGCTCCTCTTTTGCCAACTTGTTCTTGATTTCGTGCAGCGTCGCCACTACACGATCAAACATCAGTATCACCCAATTCACATGCTCGGACTGAGAACGTACCTGTCTCCTTCAGCTCGAACGGCGACTCCGTTCCATCCGTGTGCTGGCGCGATTCCCACTGATGCATCCACTTTTTCCAGCCCTCCACCATCTCTGGCGCTGTCTCCCGCAGCGCGGCATCGAAAGCCTCGAACACGTCTCGATGGACCTGGCCCTCCTTCACATTCTCGACCATCTGTCTTGCAAAGATCTTCCTCCAAGCCACTTGCCGACGCCAATTGTGAAACCCGAATAGATCTTCCAGAGTCGCGTGCCGAGTCCCCACTCCCATCATCTTTGTCGATGCTGCGGCCCCGTTCGTAAATTCCCAATTCTGTTCGATAGTTTCGCTGTGAGTTCTTCCCGCCCCCCACATGTAGTGGAAGGAGTAAGGCGAATGGCACGCAGGTACGTGAGGGGGCAGATGGAAGTTGGGCACTTTAAACCACACGTGCACCCGCTTGATGAGGAGATGCATTGCTGCCGGCAATGCCTCCATGCGAGGCCAGAACTGCTTCCCATATTGGCAAGCAATGTTGTAGGATATGATTAAATAGAAAATGATTACATTGAGGATTGATGAGAATAAAATAGAATCCATGTTACAGTATCTGCGCCATCGTCAGCATTGGTTAAATGTGTAGGCAATTGTCGCGTACCATTCGCCCAACTGCGAGTCTCCGATGCCATTCGGCCTCCACATGTTATGCCTGGTGCATGTAACACCCCCCACTCCCGTCATGCGCAGTCTTTTAACCCACTTCCGGTTGGCAAGGAACATGGCTTGGAAGCCTGAACACGTTGATATCTCCTTCTCAGTGACGTGGGTGCGAATCCATTCAGTGTACTTGGCGTTGTTGACGAAGTACTCGTAACCGTCGCTCACAATGGGATCCTTTGCCACGAAAGAGATGTTCCGGTTGATCAACCGGAAGTTGCAGTCCTGGGCGAGAAAAAGAAAGTATTTGTAGCTTGGTGAGACGTCAGTACCATAATTTTGCATCGGGCAGCCAACCACATACCGCAAGTCCTCGGGCATGGCATCCCAATTAATATTATCCCACCCCTCTGGCAAATTCCTCCCAGGGTGGGGACAACTCCGACACAGCAGCGCCAGCTCGCTTTGTGCGGTTCCCACAACACCAGCTGGGTCGTGCCCATGCCCTGCGCACTTCATCATCGATATTGTCTGATATGGTCGGACGATGTGGCAGAATGCCCTACGGCGATCCTGGACGCGAGGTTAGATATGATTTAAACGTACAAAGGGTCAGATACACGTACGAATACTGGATTAAGACCATTGTTGTTACTCAGTAACTCCAGTGAGGGCAAAAAGTCGTGCACTGAGACCTTCCCCAAACAGTTCAGCGTTCAAAAGAGGCGCACGACCCCAAATGTCGCGCAGGTCTTTGGGTCGTGAACTGTCCCCGGCCACCAGCAAACCTGCATCAGTTGTTGCCACCGCTCGATCTTGCTGTCACAGAGGCAATAGTTGACGTTGACGTTGTGCACCCCGGTGACATCGATCACAACGAAGTCCTGGTGAGCCTTCCATGGGTTATCGCAACTGTATCCGGTGAGATGACCGAGCTGGACCACCAGCCCAAGATTCTCGAGCGCCTGTCGCTCGAAGAAAGTTCTGTTCCATTCCTTAACATCCTCTTGTCAGTTTCGACCCACAAGTTCCTCAACATTGCTTACCTGAACCCAGTATGTCGGCAGCACGGTGTGCCGTTTCACAATACACTGTTTACAAAACAACCCTGGGCCATTACACGTTTGGTGCTCGCATTGAAATGTCGGGTCAGAACCCCGGCAGCCGCCACACGTAGAACAAATGGCGGAGTAGCTGCGTCCCTCCAATCGGAGCACCTCGTGGAGGTACTCATCTTGATGCTTTGTCCATGTCAACATTGGATAATCCTATAAATAAATAAAAACGATTTAGACTGTATCTGTCGTCAATCCCACTGATACGTACTGAATTTTCATACACTGTTTTCTTCGCAGTTAACCGAATTCCATCGTCGTCCGCTGGCTGGACTTCCCTGATCAGCACCGTGTCGCCGAGATCGTAACTGAATTCCCAGCTCTCGACAGCCGCGTTTGTGAAAGAGTCTTTACGAGTACTTTATGTACTCGTTCTTTTCATCAATCGGGACCAGATTTTTTCCGAGGTGATACGTTTATCAGTGCGTCCTGAGGATGTAATGAAATAGTGGCGGTGTCCATTAGATTTTTGTGATACTTTTAAGAGCCCAATCTAATAGATTTAGTGATTATATCATCCACCAAGAGGATGCTGGTTCGAATCCGGCTAGTCTATTTATATTTTGTTCTCTTTGTTTCCTAACCTCCACCATGTCACACCTTCTAACAGTCATAAATACTGTACACATACCAATCCATTTAGTATTGCTTTGTATAGCTCTGTGTTGAGCATCATGACTTATTTGTAGGGTGAGTGTTGTGTTTTTTTAATTTTTAATTCAAGCTTCTGGTATCTATCATTCAACCACGGCTCTCGTAAAATATTTGAGAGTTGCAGAGGTTTCAGTTAATAGGTTTGGCACTACCTTTGAGTTATATTGCTGTTACAGAAATCTGCAATACATTTTGCAGAGTTCGACTTCAGGTTGTGGCGGTGCAGGCGAGACGTACGCAAGGCTTCGGAAGATCCCGAACACATCAGATGGTTGGCTTCAACGGCGATACAATTTCCGCCGGGTCAATTCTAGTAACACATTTGAGATATCCTGTGTCTATATAAATATCTGACCCATATTGTACACTTTAGTTTCGAAGAATCTATATGAAGTTTGATTAATCAATTCACATCTCAATGCATAATCTGTTTTATTCACTGCCTGATTAATCACTCATCAGCACCTTGTATGTGGTAATGAAGGGAGGCTGTTAAACAGCTGTTCTGTTAATCCATTCACCTCACCGTACATAGGCTATATACATCATTTCTGTCCCTGCAGAACAGAAGATTCAGTTGAAAGTGTGCCATGTTAAACAGGTGTTTCGTTAAACAGTTCACCCCACTGCTCCCATATTGCTCCAGGAAGCATGACAGGAAAGATGTCCAGTTTGATTAAACGAGACCTGCATTGTCAATCAGTTCAGCTTACAAGTACTTTATATGCTCGTTCTTTTCATCAACGGAACCAGGTTTTTGAGTTTGTGATACTTTTATCAGTGCTTCCTCAGGATGTAATGAAATGGCTGTTTTCATTAGTATTTTGTAGTCTTTTTAAGAGCCTAATCTAATAGATTTAGTGATTATATCATCCACCAAGAGGATGCTGGTTCTATTCCGGCTAGTCTATTTATATTTTGATCTCCTAGTTTCCTAACCTCCGCCTTGTCACACTTTCTAGTAGTCATATATATTGTACACACACCAATCCATTTAGCATTCATTTGTATAGCTTTGAGTTGGGCCTCTTGTTCTATTTATAGGGTGAGTGTTGCGTTTATTTTATTATTTTTACTCTTTCTCGTGGTCTCTAACATTCGTAACAAAATTGAGAGATTCAGAGGTTTCGCTTGATTGGTTTGGAACTAGGCTTGGACTGCTCTTATGGAACCCCGTGTTGTTCACCTGCTCTTTACCGCGACGCATCCCAACCCACATTTTTTTTATAAATTGCGCCCATAACTGTTTTGGCAATTCATGAGGGCTCAGCGCAGATGTTGTTTGCCGAAGGCCTAAGTTCAATCTGGGCCTGTTGGAAAGACTGGTGTTCACATGAAGTCCGAGCACAACAAGAAAGTCATCGTCAATATTAAGTAACACACCTCAATTTGTCTGTCTGTCCTAGATCAGTTTACACGGAGGTGCAAGAGGAGCAAAAATATACTTTGTTGTAGGGCCTCACAGACATTTATTCTGTGCAGAACAGCTGAGATATTTCATTTGAAATACTGTATCTTGACGTGGAACGAGCTACAAGGTGATCTGTGATCTGTATATGGAAATAGTTGACACCGAATGTGTGCTGAATTGATGTGAAATCACTGTCCAATGTTCAAACTTGATAGAGCCATAACTCTGTCAGTTCTCCAGAGATTGTGCTGCTTCTGGGCTCAAAAAAATTCCTGCTACCTTTAGGTAAGGGTTCCGAGATATGTCGCGATCAAAATGCTTTTGGGTGCATCATATTTTTGTCAGCAGGTTTCGCATAAGCACATCTTCTCCCTGCGAAATTACTTCGGCTGCTGCAAAGCCATTCTGCTTGCCATGGTTGTTGTTCAGGAGCTTATGATTCTGCTTATTCGAGAGGGGAACACACTCGCTTCAAGTTCAAACGGACCCTGTGAGATTGACTCATGTTCAGCATGGTATGATCTCTGTCCCATTAGTTATAACAAACTTTTGCAGCAGGGTTTGATCAGTCCTCTCAGATTTTGAGCTGGATATGCAGATTCAATACCGGACATGGACTCAAAGCTGAACTGTTGCTAACAGTGTGGGTTCTCAGTAAAGAGGTTTCTAAACATTGCTGTCCCAATTAATTACTGGTATACCGAAAGAAAGATACCCAATATCTTTAGGTTTTTTTTTGTTGTGGGCCAATGCGAGCTGGTTGGTGCACCAGCACCAACCAAGCGAGTCTTGGGCTGCCTGTACAACTAGACTAGCAATGTTCTTAATTGATTAATTGTAGTTCAAAAGGCCTGTATGTTTCTGGGTAGCAGGCTCTGCCGCTTGCCAGCTTTACTGGCCTTATCACACAGTGGATTTCAACATTATGATGACATAGAATCAAGGAAAAAACCCTGACTATCCCTACCCAAGGGCCAAGTCCATGGCAAAAATATTCCTGCTTAACCATACTTAAGTCAATCAATGCCAGTGATATGGTGAACTTCTGGCCATCTACCAAGGGAGGATGGGAGTAAGAAAGGTTTTTTGGCACCAAAGAAATAAGGAAATTGACTTTACTGACACATACAGAAATATCGGAAAAATATCAAAACAAATCACCCTGGAAAAAATGACATGGGAGGTGTTTGCAGGGGTGGCGTCTTCAGGCGACATGTTCATCGTGTTCTATGGGTGAATCAACCTCATTTTGCATCCAAATATAATGCCTTGCTGGATGCGCACATGGGCATTGTAGCACTTCTTTGTGCAGGTGGGCAGTAAAATCAGAATATCTTTGCTGATTGTTTCTCAGAAATTAGGGGGCATCAATTTTCGACTCCGTGGACCTCAGAAACATTCAGTCACCAATGATCAGCAGTAGGGACCTGCTCAGCATTGCACTATTTCCAAATAGGTGGGTACCTCTCAGTGGGCCACAACTGCAGAGTGCGCTATGTGTCCAGACAGTTTTTAATGGCCATTAACCAAATCTATACAATAATCCCATGTTGCCGGTGGCCTGGTTAAGCATTGAGCTGTCTGAGTGTGAGCCAAATGCTAAGAACATCCAAAACACAGTATATCGGTGCGCATTTGCGGAGCAGAGGTGCAAAGCCTCCTTAACTCTGATGTGTCACTCCAATATATTGTGTTTACATTCCAAAAATTTACCGAGGCCAAATAAGCACTCGTTCCGGCACACTGTTCCAAAGATTGCAACAAAATTGAGCAGCAGTGCCCTTGGAGGATTATCGGGACCTCCTATGGTCCAATTGACCTCTCGAATCGATCTGGAGGGTATTTAAACCCTAGGAAACATGCTCCATCCATGACAAAGAGGACATCTAACCACATGGTTTAGCAAAATACACTGGGTGAATAAAAATACCACCTGGAGTTTGAATGGGTGGTGAAACCTTCCAAATTCTGTTACCTGTATCAAATCTATGCAGAGAACACACCTACAGAGTTTGTGAGCCAAGTCTATCGAAAACATAGGCTGAACAGTGAAAAAATCATGGGAACTTCCTTTTTGGGTTACATGGTGTAGTGGTTCCAAAAGGGGAACTGGCCATCAAAGTAGTGACCACCTGGAGCTCGATTGAAGGCCCTGGCATGTTTATATTGAGTGAGCCAGGGAACAATCCCCAGTTGTCTATGGAGTGAGCTAAAACTTTGAAATACATTTATCACATACATGTAGGACGGTCTGGGCCTAGGATCATCAAACTGGCGATCAAACCGGCGATCATTGATTTCGGATGTACCCGAAGTGCTTCGTACGCAAGCACTGCACTGCCACTCTTCTGCTTTTTCCCATCACAATCTCATATCACACTTCATGTCTCATTAAAACCTCCAGAGTGTACCCAAAGTCAACTTCTGTGAGTAAGATATAGTGCATACAAAAACCATCAACATCCCAAATAAGAGCAAAATCTCGAAAGAAATGTGCCAAATAATTACTAGGATCTGTATATGTAATCCCTTTCATGAATCTTTAGATATACCTCTTAGCTTTGACTTGAACCACCTTACTGGGTAACTGGAAGAATGCAGAGTGTGTATTCATCAGCCAAAGCGCGATCAGCAAAGGCCATCAAAAGTGATGCCAACCCTTGATGACTTTGCGAGGACAACTTCTCCTTCAGTTACACCTGGATCCCTTTGAAATCTGATTAGCATCTTCATAACATCTCCGTCTACAAATTTATGGAAGAGATAGCCCCAGAACTGCCCACATATTGTGTAACACATGAATTTTGAGAAAATTGGCCTTACTTTTGGGATGTTGACTGTATTTGAATGCACTACAACTTACCCATAGCTGTTTGACGCCTGCAATCCATAAGGAGAAGGGGGCTGACTGTCATCCTGGAGAACAAAAGACAAAAAGTAAAGTACGAGTTATGCCGTGCGCAGCATCGGCCTCCCCCCCAATCTTGAACGTACTCTAGGACGGCTAGCTGACTGCGCACAACATGGGCATGCGTACTGGCACTGCGACCGTTTGCTGAGACTGATATGACCTCCCCAATATGAGGCTGGTGAACGTACATCACGGGGGCCGCTGGGGCTCGTGTGCCTCCCTGGCAGCCTTTGTTCCGGTTCATGACGTTGGCAGAGAAGAAAAGACAGCCGTCCCAAAGAGCAGCTCATATGGTCAGGATAACCAGTTAACTCATGGAGTCTCCCCAAGGGCTCAATGCATTATCTCTGGGGAGGGAAGTCATGTGACAATTCAGATATAACCTGTTAAAAGGTACTACTACATATGGTAACAAGTGGCCGGGCCTGGAGGATAGTAAGTCAGGTGATCTGCCGGCTGGCCGGAAAACATAACTGGTTAATGCCATTCACAAAATAAAAGAAAGGCAGCAGTAAGACTTGAACTCAGAGACCTTAGGGTGATGCCATCACCAAGAGCGCCAGCACTTTAACCACTACACCAGACCAACTATACAAAGCCTTGGTCTTAATTGCAATATATAGGGCTACTCCTCTTCACAATATCTATTGTTATTTTGTTATTCTATAAAGGCATCACATTTGGGAAAGTATTTTGTGTTTTGTAAGCTAATAGAGCTTCTAATAAAGGAACTAGATTGTAGAAAAACATTTATAGTAGAATATTTAGGAGAGGAGTGGCCTTATATATTGCAATCAAAACCAAGGCTTCATATAGTTGGTCTGGTGTAGTGGTTAAAGCGCTGGCGCTCTTGGTGATGGCATCACTCTAAGGTCTCTGAGTTCAAGTCTTACTGCTGCCTTTCTTTTATTTTGTGAATGGCATTAACCAGTTATGTTTTCCGGCCAGCCGGCAGATCACCTGACTTACTATCCTCCGGGCCCGGCCACTTGTTGCCATATGTAGTAGTACCTTTTAACAGGTTATATCTGAATTGTCACGTGACTTCCCTCCCCAGAGATAATGCATTGAGCCCTTGGGGAGACTCCATGAGTTAACTGGTTATCCTGACCATATGAGCTGCAAAGAGGCAGCTCCCGACCACAATGCATTGTGGTCGGTGGAGAAGCGAGGTGAGTGGTAAAGCAGAAATGAAGCAAAAGATAAGATAAGATTACAATCACATCAATTTTGACCAAGTCATTCTCAGAGACCGCAAAGCATAGTGCATTCAACCAATTTAAAACAGCTGGCGTAAACTACGACTACAGCGAGCACAAAACCTAGATCGCCCTGGGTACGCTAGGGAAGTCGAGCCCATCCCAACTGTATGACACAAGCGGCTTTTGTCAACCCGGTCCGGATAATCCGCCGCCAAACATTCCGCCTCTCCAACGTCGATCTTGGGCGCACGGCGGATCATACACTTGCTCAGCACTCAAGCCGAAGGCGAATGCAGACATAGCAATGACTATGTCTATATCTATTCCTGTACATCCACATTACATAGTAAGCGACCGAACTAAGCAAGGGTATGCCGGCAATTAAAAAACTGCACTAGGGCCAATGTTTTTTTTCGCAGCTCGATGGGTGGACTAACTAACTAACATAATACCCCATATAGTAACTTATCACGTGTTTTAATTGCTGGTGGATAGCGGGGGCGTCATTTAATGTTTGGAAGACATTGGTTGCTTTCTTGCAACTTTGTGGGGCAGTTTTGATTGGTATCTCCTCGTAATGACTACTTCTAAACCAGAATTTTTTCCACCTCACACCGGGGACAGCAAACTTTCAACCTAGGTCAAAAGAGTAACCGATATTAGTTGTTTCAGTAGACGGAAAAAAAAAGGTTTTACTTGTTGTTTTAATGTAATACAAAACCGACCCCGAAAGAGCAACTGGCAAACACCCTTTTGGGCGTGAATTTTACTCTTAGTTTGAACAAAGTATGAAAGGACTGCCGAGAGGTGGACTCTCAGGAGCCCAGTCAGAGAGAAAGAAACACTGCATATTTGGAACTGCTGAAAGTCGCCCCGATACAACTTGTTTCGGCGGTGCTTTCAGTCGTCTTGAAACAAAGACTTTTGTGTTTTATCAAAGCGTTGCTGAAACGATTTGTTTGGGAGCCAAATTAGATTAGAAAGAAACCAAGTGTATTGAGTACTGCTGGAAGACGTGCTGAAACGAATTGTTTCGGCGGTGCTTTCAGCTGGCTTAGAAACAAAGAGTTTCAGCAACTTTGGAAAGTGTTGCTGAAACAAGGTGTTTTAGCATTACCCTGGGGTGCACCCTAAGGTGCACCCCCGGGGTCGTTGAGCGAGCCTCAGCAATAAAGTCATATATAAAATATTATATTTATATTTCGAAAGTGTTGATGTACGTGGCAAGGATACGACTCGCTCCATCGCGCGGATAAGCGTTCTCTGCTCCCCATCTCCCCCACCGAGGCCAGAACAAACATAGACGTAGTCGCGAAGATACCGACCGCGCGCGGGTCGGACGGGGGGCGAGAATGGCGTGCTGTATCCCGCAGCACTCGTCACCGGCGCTGAGCGCCCGCGATGTTGACGTTGTCGCCCTCGGGGACGACGAAGGCCGGGAGACAATACTTCCTCTTGAACACATCGATCTTGTTCAGGAACAGGATCACGCTCGTGCGGAGGAACCAGCGCGAGTTGATGACAGACTCGAAGAGGTAGAGGGGCTCGTGCATGCGGTTTCGCTGACGCTGGCAGAGGTCTCTTTGTGAAGAGGGAAGAGCGGGTAGCATGCGCTCGCAATGCATCCGCCCATGGAGCCCATGAGCGGGCACACCGTAGACGTTTCCTTCGCAAGAAGAAAACAGGAGCAGGTGGCACGTTCGCCTGCCCGCCAAAAGATGGACGGGAAAGCTCCGCCCAAGATCCGAAGTAGAAAAGAACACTTACATCAAATCCCCCATCCAAAACCTTGTCTCGATGATTGCGGTGCTCTTCGCGCGCGCGCGGAGGACGTCCTCCTCGGAGGGGACGTATGTCGGCGCGGCAATGCGGTGGATGGCGGAGAAGAAGCTGTAAGACGTGGTTAGCAAGATAAAAAGATGGACGTGTGGAATGGAGAGATCGGATAAAAAGAGTAGGGAAGGAGGGAGACGAGGGAAGGGGAAGGGGTGGGTGATGACTGGGTAGAGAGGGATGGCGGGGGGATGGGGAGGACAGGGCACATGAGACCCGCGAGCTCCCCAAAAGATAGAATAGAGTCAAAAACACTTACTACCCCGCACTATCCATAAGATAAAAGTCGGCCAGGTGCTCGTCCACCAGCTTCTCCACCGCTGGCGCGCGCGCGACGTGCCAGATAGCGTCTGCAAGCACCGGCATCAGCACTGCATGCGTCTGTGCCAGCACGGCAGCAGCGGGCGTGACCCCCTCCGCCGTTCCTGGGCGGGCGGACACGCGCCCCGTGGGGATACCCCTGTGCTCCCACCCGCGGGCGGCGGCGGGGAGGTGGGAGATCCTTGCGGGCGTGGACGTTGGTGGTGGTGATGGTGATGGTGGGGAGAAGACGGCGGGTCACGCTGTCACACAACCCGCCTCGGCGCCCTGCAGCTTCAATTCGTTCTTGGGGAGCGTCAAATCGGTACCGAAGGATATTGGACAACGTCCCTCCACGATCGGCTGCGTCCCAGGCGCCGGTGTTGCTTCCAATCCCATTTACCCGACACATTGTATTTTCGACATCCAGCGCCGCCGTGCGCTCGCAGCACTTATCCTGGAGCTTGGATTCGGGTCTGATTCGGGGCCGGATTCGTCAACGCCGCGCTGCAATCCTTTCGTTCTTCGGGAGTGTCGAATCACTGCCCAAGAACACCGGACACCTCCCTCCACCATCCGCTGTCCTCGGGCACGATCGAGAACGTGCTCATCATCAGTCCCGACACCGACGCCATACACTCGAGGGTCGACCCTCCCGCACCGACAGCCAGCGCTCGTCCTCGCCCACGGGGCCCAGTGGCGGTGATGGTGGGGAGAAGACGGCGGGTCACGCTGTCGCAGAGCCCGCCTCGGCGCCCTGCAGCGTCAATTCGTTCTTCGGGAGCGTCAACCGCTGCCCAAGAATACCGGACACCACCCTCCACTATCCGCTGGCCTCGGAAACGATCGAGAACGTGCTCAACGTCAGTCTCGAGGCCAACATCGCAACCACGCGCGGGTCGACCATCCCGCACCCAAACACGAAGAATTGACAGATTTTGGACCTTGGTGAGTCCTTATTCATTGTCTCTGCTCTCTGCTGACTTGAGCAGATGCCGACCATCCGCGCCGCCGCCCTTGAGCGCGAGATCGACGACCTCCTCACGAATCGAAAGCGCTACCTCGAGCGCGCAGGCTGGACATATTTGCTCGAGCGCCAAGGGCCCAAGGGCCGGGTGGAAGTTAAAATCGGCAAGGCGGACGATGTGCACAAGCGCCTAGGCGCCTATACCAAGTGCAGCGGGATTCGCGCTGTGTGCGCCTGGTACACGTGTTTCCCGAAAAAAATCGGCGAGCGTTCCTGACTTTTGCGACGCGCTGGTGACAGGCCCTGCAGAGTGCCTCATCCATCTGAAATTGCGCAAGCGGGGCGCATGGCTAGGACGTCATCCTTGTCGCGGGCGCTGTCGGTGCAATCACCAAGAATGGTTCCGGCTTTCGAGGGCAGGAGGATTGAAGAGGGTGAAGCGGTTGGTGGAGCGGTGTTTGGCGTGAGGGGACAAGTTGGGGAAATGTGTGCAGCTGGACTTCAAATGCTGAATGTAATCTTACACGACTTTGCGGGCTTGCCAGTGTACATGTGAATGTAGATTTATTGTATTATATTACATCGTCCTGCAATATTTGATCAGCGCAACAAAGGCGACAGGGTTAAAAAACATACCCTGATTATATTTGCAAGGCGATAAAAGTGTTAAAGTATGTGTAACACAGCGCGTGGGAGCCTTGGGCGGGTGTGATAAGAGCTGGCGGAGCTGAATAAGAAAATGGCGAGAACTGCGCCACCCGAGGGTCAAAAAATATTGGGGCGGATAGGAGCCTGCAAAGGCTTACCAGAGGCTTTATACAGATGTAATACACTGCACCCGGGAGCCTTGGGCGGCTGCGATGAGAGTTGGTGGAGCTAGGAGAGAAATCGTCAGAAATATGCCGACATAGCGACCCCGAGAAATGGAGCAGGGGAGGACTTGGTACAGCTTACCAAAAGCTTGATATAAGTGTAATCCACTGCGCCCGGGAGCCTTGGGCGGCTGTGAGAAGAATTGGTGGAGCTGGATAGGGAAATGGTCAGAAATATGGCGACATAATGTTCCTGAGAAATGAGGCAGCTGAGGACTTGCGAAGACTTACCAAAAGCTTGATATAATTGTAATTCACTGCGCCCGGGAGCCTTGGGCGGCTGTGAGAAGAGTTGGTGGAGCTGTAAAGGAAAATCGTCAGAAATATACAACATAGCGACCCCGAGAAATGGAGCAGCTGAGAACTTGCGAAGACTTACCAAAAGCTTGAGATAGCTGTAATGCACTGCACCCGGGAGCCTTGGGCGGTTGCGATGAAAGTCGGTGGAGTTGGATAAGAAAATAGCCAAAATGCGCCAGGAGCGGGTTGCGAGGTCAGACTCGTTCTACAGGGCGGCGCTGTCGACAGAGAGCGAATCCATCCCACCAACCCCCTGAGGAAGTCGCGACTACCATAGACGCACGCTCTCGAAGGGTCAGGGGTAATTTTGAAGCTCATCGGCCTGCGGGGAGCGGAGAGCCGCATTGACGCGGGGTCTGCAACAGCGTGTTGCGGGCGGTGTCCAGTGCATCAGAAAAGCGGAAATCGTGAGGGAAAAGGCGCCGAGGGTTGGGGATATTTTTTGGAAAATGACCTTCGGAGTGGCGCAGCAGGGACACCCAACGCGCAGCACAATTCCATGAGTACGCTGGCTCAAAAAAGCGATTGAGAACCGCGCAGAGTAATTTACACTCCGGGCAGGTCAAATCGAATGAGCGAGGGTCAGAGGTTTGAGGTGAGATCTGGTGATTCCGCCGAGCGCAAGGACCAGCCAGGTGTCCGAGAAACAGTGATAGAACACATCCCGAAGTTTAAGGGACGATTGGACCCCCGCCAAGTGGCCTACACTTAGGGAGGGTACTGAATTATGCCTGAGGGTCGGAGATATTTTTTGGAAAATGACCTTCGGAGTGGCGCAGCAAGGACGCGCAACGCGCAGAACAATTCCATGAGTACCATGGCTCAAAAAAACGATTTGAGAACCGTGCAGAGTGATCTACACTCAGGGCAGGTCAAATCGAATGAGCGAGGGTCAGGGGTTTGAGGGGAAATCTGGTGATTCTGCCGAGCGCACGGACTAGCCAGGTGTCAGAGAAACAGTGATAGGACACATCACAAAGTTTGAGGACGATTGGACGCCCGCCAAGTGGTCTACACTCAGGGAGCGTGCTGAATTATGCCCTTGCAGGTGCCAAAGGTCACCCCGGGGTCAGAGGTGTTGCCCGAAGGCAGTCGACAGCCCCAACGTTGACTCTGCACACCGTCTCTGGCATCGTATCCGTGTCTTGGGCGAGCTACACCATCAGCGAGCGATCTACGCTCACTGGTGGTGGTGGGTCGAGGTCAAGATTGATGTTACTCGTCACAACCCCTGTCACAACCTTTGTGATCCATTCGTAGAATTCAAGTCTCTAAAATTCACTGGGGCTCTGATACGCAGTCAGGTTTGTCTCATGGATTCACTGTGGTTATGGTACGTATTCAGGTTATATTGTGTCTAGTTTTTTGTACAGTATTCATGTGAACAAGTATATTCGCGCCAGCCTATATCCCGTATATATTACCCACTTCGATTTAGCCCTAGACACGACAAGGTCAACAAGCAGTCTAGCTGAGTCATGAAAATACATACCCTCGACAGATTCAGGACGACTGCTCGCTCATCCGAAAATTTGAAGCGCGCATAGTGGCCGGTGACGGAATCAGGCTCAACCATGTCAACCTCGGTCGACATTTTTGACGAGTACGTTTTCGCAGGAAAATGGGGAAAGAGCTTGAAGGGATCGTTCTTGCCTGCAGGCAGAGGGGCTTGACGCCGGACTTGGAATTGTACTTGTTGCTTCCCAACAACAATCTCTTCAATGCTCCCCACGTGCGTTTTGCCAGAGGCTGGATCCACATACATGACGAGACTGTTTCCGACATGGGTGGTGGACCTGGAGTAGTTCACCCTGCCGTGCGTATAATGTGCGGGTCGGGATTCAGCCTTGACACTGGAGTTTGCCAGGGATTTGTCGCCAAAGCTGAGGCCAAGGTGGAGAGTAAATAGATGATGGAAGTGGAGGAGGACGGCCGGACAATTGGGACGATTGATCCAGCGACGAAGATTTGCGCCACGGATCCAAGTATTGAGGATCGTTGCTTCGTGTTGGCCTGGAAAAAGGATATTAATTAGTGTCTTTAAATATCGCAAGCGTGGAGCAACCTACCCCCAAGATGGTCGTTCGAGTTTATCTTGCCCAATTGACCAATCAGGCGTTCAATGGGAAAGGTCCACCAGGACAATGCCGGTCCAAAAAGGAGAAGGAAATTGTATATGTCTAGCGCAACGTGAGGGTTGGTTCTGGTTCTGGGAGTCTTCGTATGAGGATATAGGTCATGAAGATTTCCCAGCCAGTGCTTGATGAAGTCCCGGTACGCCGTGCTGCATGCACTCGAGGTGGCGTAACGGCCAACAATGCTGGTGGCTTGAAATAGTGCCATGCTATGTTCAAGGAGCTGGCGAAAGTGAGCCGCGTGACGCCCTTCTCGCTCCGCCCACAAGAGGATGAGAGCGATGGGTAGGTATATAGTCGCGAGAAGACGCCACTCGTCCGCCTTGATGGAACCGGCTCCCTTCTCTCCGAAGTTCTTGGGGACATGATGCACCCACGCGGGAGTGTCGGTCTTCATGATGACTTCTTGGATGAAGCGCAAGTCGTCCGTAGAGATGGTCTTTGGGCGTGGAGCGTAGTTGGGGTCCTTGTGTGGTTGGGCTAAACGCTGGTGGCAGAGAGGTTAGTCCTGAGAGGCCGCATATTTCCTGAAATCGGCTTACCCAGTTCACTAAAAGTTGCGCGAGCGGGTCTTTCTTCAGTCTCACCAAGGCTTCTTCAACTGGGAGCTCGTTCCATTGGGTTCCACGCAGCTTGAGAGACCAACAGACAAATAGAAGGGCACGTTTATTGTTTCTCGCAAGTCTCGTAAACAACATTTCTGCGGTGAATTCCTCGTGGATGGGCTTGTCTTTGCTGTTGCTGTCGGCGTCGGCGTCACTGTCGGCGTCACTGTCGGCATCGTTGTCGCTGTCATCTTCGTCCTCGGTGAAGGGATGAATAAGAAGTCGGTGGATAGCCCTGATCTGTTTTTCCTCCTTCAAGCAGGTGGGTCTACACTTCTCCGGCGCGATCGGGTTCGCTGGGTCGTACTCCAGAAAATCGAAGTGATAGGCAGGCGGAAGTGGTTCGGCCTTTTTTGCGTTGTTGAGATTGAGCAGGAGGACGCCGCGGCAATGGAAGGCCACTAATCCTTCGAAAATGCAGTGCATGGGTTCGGGGGTAACCATGCGGGTCGGGTTCCAGTACGGAAGCCTCCACATTTCTGAATAACGGAGCCCGTCTGTCACATAGATCGCGTCACGCTGAGCAGTGGTCTCAGCATCCTGCCAAGCTTCAGCTTGAGCGCGCATATGATGCACATCTCTGAGCTTCCAGTGCTCGCAATCAGTCCTATATGCGTGTTTGCGTCCACGGCATTCGCAAACGGTGCACAAGATGTTCGAGGTGTGTTGAGCTGCACCTGTGAGATCGCGTAATGCGGGCAGATCGTTGGCAAAGATGACGAAAGCAAGATCCACGATGCGCCCGGAATCCGGACTCGCCCCAGTTTTAGAAAGATGGATGCCGCGTTCCCACCCAGTCAACGCAATGTCGACCGTTCATTCATTCATTCATTCAAATTCCATTAGAGTGCGCGCGGGCCCCTTGGGGCCCATGTGGCACTATACGTGAGACATGTATGGTAAACTAGCGTGCAGTTGTAGCGACGGAGGAGGGTAATGCGTGTGTAAGTATGGTGTATCTTCGGTGGCGCTATGATGGAGGTTGGAGGTAATGTGCTAAGTGTGGTGTCAAGTCAAGTCGATGCAGGTTGTTGTGAGAGTATATGTATGAGGGAGAGAGAGAGTAAAATAAAGTAAGAAGAAAGGTAAGAGAAGGGTAAGGGGAGCGGGAAAGGGGGGGCCGCGGTGCGTACCCTAGACGGCGTAGCGCGGGAAGCGGTCCGTGTCCCAGACGAAGGAGAGGACGGCCTTGTGGTCGGACTTCACGGCGAGGAGGCGGTGCAGAGAGAGGCGGGCAGTGCCGAGTCGCATAATGAGGCGCAGGCGTTGCCGTCGGAACCGGGGGCACGCGAGGAGGTAGTGTGTGACCGTCTCGGGCACCAAGCAGAGGGGGCAGTCGGGGGATGTGGCTAGGTGGAAGCGGTAGAGGAAGGCATTCAGCCCGACGTGGGCCGTGCGCAACTGCGTCAAGACGCTGCACTGCGCACGGCTCAGGTCGGTGTACGTCCTCGCCACCGAGTTCGACGGTTTGGGGCTGTCAAAGAGGGCAATGCGGTTGTATCGCGGGGAGGTGGACCACTCCTTGAGCCATTGTGCCTGGAACGCCTTCGCGCCGGCTGCCATCGTTGCTGCTCTGCTCGTGGGGAGGGGGCAATCAAAGAGTGGGAGGTGAAGGGTTAGGGCGGAGGAGGCGCCTTGGGCCGCCTCCTTCGCGTGCGCGTCGACAGCCTCGTTCCCGGGGACGCCGACATGCGCCGGGATCCAGTGGAAGCGGATGCAGAGGGTAGGGCGAGCGCGCAGGAGACGGCGGAGGAGGAGGTGGAAGGCAGCGAGCAGGTACTGCCCCGGCTGAGCTCGCAGCGCGGCGAGTGCGATGAGCGCGGGTTGGCAGTCCGTGAAGACGTCGACGCTCGTCAAGCGCGCCGTGCTCGCGATGATGTCGAGCGCAAGGATGGCGCCAACCACCTCCGACTCGAACACCGTGTGCTCGTCCTCCGGGCCCAGGTGCTTCGTCCGCACCTTCCCTTCCTTCCCCCCATTCCACGCGACCGCTGCAGCCCCCACCCCTCCCTCAAAGCCCGAACCGTCTGTGTACACACAGAACCCTCCAGCCCGCTCTGCACTTTCCTGCTCAGCCCGAGCCGTGTCCTTGTCCGCCGCGATTGATACCGTCAGCGCTCCGGTTCGACCGTCGGGCGGAAATACAGGTTCAAATGCTCTTTATGGGGTGCGTTGGGGCCGGTGATAATGTTGACGTATACGTGTTCAGGCTTGTGGCGGATTACGAGTCTGAGGTTGAGAGGGTATATGTAGAGCACACCGATGGAAGCAGAACTTGAGCGCTTCCTGCTCCCATGGGGCGGGAAGGAGTCGAAGCTATAGCCGAAGAGCAGACGCATTCTCTTCTTTTTCCCTCGATCGATGAAGAGATTGCCGTCGGGTCCGACGAACTCTTGTATGAAGGTGCCGTGCAACACGTTATCGACGAAATCCCCGCCACCCTGCCTCTTCCAGGCCAGTGCTTCGTCGCAGGCTTCGTCCATCTCGCTCTCAATCTCGGGAGTGGAGACTAGGCGGGCAAGATAGTCGAGGAAGGAATGAGAAAGGAAGGGCCTGATCGGACGCGAATGGGTTTTGGTAGCAACCAACAAGGCTGTCGCGCATTTGAATCGGCCATGTTCTCCGACGACCTCATTTTCACATAAGGAGGGCCATGTGGGGGTGTTGGATACGGAAAGAGTGGGAGCGTGGATGTGATGACACGATGGACACGCTGCATACAGGACAGTTTTACCCTCCACATTCAAGCGCTGCATCGCGACGTATAAACTAGAAGGTAGGTCCTTCAGAATGTGCTCCTGCATGGCATCGTACAAGTAGTTGCCGTCCGCATCTGGCTTCGTATGCACAGACATGGCCAACTTGATCAAGAGGGTAACAGCGCTCAAAATGAAGTTTGTATTCCCGATGGCGAGACCGAGGATGACGTTGCAGACGAGTCCTAGTAGAATCATGATCTGGGCCATTGGATCGAGATGTTTGATAGGGATTTCTAAGGCATATGCTAAATGAAGGCTGGGGGTTAGAAGATAATTGAGAAACCATGACGTCCAATACATACCCGAATCGTAATACAGAGGCCGCTTGTCCTTTGGAAGCGTGGCAGCAAATTCCTTCAATTCAGATTCCAGCTTGCGCATCTCATCCACTACCCTGGCCCTCTCTGGGGATTCCTTGAGAGGTTTCAAGGAGTTGGCGACGGTTTCAAGTTGGCCATTCGCATGGTCTACTTTATCTCACAGAGCGTCGGGCTCTTCCGACGTGCGGTCAGCGCTCCGAAGGCTGGTAATGGCGGTTTGGACTTTGGAAGAAAGAAACTCGAGTAATCGGGTCCCTTGTTCCTGCCACGTAACTTGTGGCCAGGTGGGTTGTTTTGTATGAGAGTTGAGGGCTTCAGAAAGAATGGCCTGTACGCTTTTCTCTGCCTCGGTGAAAACAGCGTGCGGAGGAAGAGGAGTCCTGGGTGCTGCAGGTTCATCGGTGATGACAAGACGCGCTACATTTTCGGCAAGTCCTTTCTGTCGGCGCGAGGCAGGCCCAAGTCGAAACCAGGACATTGAAATACTCACATTGGGGTCTTTAGTATTGGCATCTCTTTCCCTGAGCTGTGTCGACTTGTCAACGGAAAGGACAAGATAAAGATGAAAGTACGAACAAAAGCCTCAAGTTCTTGTCGATGTGTGTCCTCGTCGGTAACTCGGTGAGTTGAGGGACGGAGATCGCAGTTACAAAGGCGGCCCGCTGCACGCCCTTTTGCCATGGCGCGAGGTAGCAGACGACTGCGCGTACCAGTCGGGATCTATGCCAAGAGACGCTCGGTGATTTACAGCAAGGGAGGCTCGGTGTCGGGCGATTTGCACCAAGGGCGCTCGGTGATTTACACCAAGGGACGTTGGGGCGGTAGAGAGGTTCTGGTTCACCCTTGCAGCTTTATACAAGGTAGACCTTTGTTCTATAAGTGGATACAAAACAAAGGGATCGATAACCCGCTAGAGGGTACTCTGTACCCGGGGGTCGGTTTCCGTCATCCGCTCAGTGATTTACACTGAGGGGAGTGGGTCCCAGTCCACTGCTCAGCGATCTACGCTGAGGAATGGACCAGATGGACCACCGCTCAGCGATCTACGCTGAGGGGTGGACTTGGAGATCAAGACTTGAATTGTGACTGTGTGACAAGACCGGGTCATCGGTATTGATGGCCGGACTACCCGCCGTGTTTTCGTGTAGGTCACTCATCAAATGCGCGTGTTTGCTGCTTGCGAGCTGCCTGAGTGGAAGGCAAGGTAGCACGGACAAAATGGTGTATTCTTCGCATCACATGTAGGTTTTAGCATAAATATTCGGGTACTGCACATCCTACTACATATCCAATCGGGTACTGCACAATAGCGGACACGCAATGCGCAACACATCTCCTTCTTTATGTCCAGAAGCAAAGTATCATGGTAGTGCGGGCGTGGTAGCCATGCGGGTCTCGTCCCAGTACGGGAGCCTAAGCATTTCAGCATGTCAGAGTCCGGGTTCAGCTGCTCAAGCAGATGCCCCTTCAGAAGGGTCGGTGATCGCTACGGTCACTTTCTGTCGGCGCGAGTCAGGCCCAAGTCGAAATCAAGGTACTGAGATACTCACATCGGGATCTTGAGCATTTGCATGAACAGTGCACACGGGAACAGGATTCGCAGTTGGGGAACCTGGAAGCACAGGGGGAGCTGCAGAAGGGTCGGCGATCGCTGCGGTCACTTTCTATGGGCACGAGTCAAGTCCAGGTCGAGATCAGGATGCTGAAAAACTCACATCGGGGCCTTGAGCATTCGCATCTCTGTGCCTGAGCTGTTTCGACATGTCAACGGATAGGATGAGATAAAAAATGAAAGTACCAACAAAAGCCTCGAGTTCTTGTCGATGGGCGTCCTCGTCTGTGACTCTATGACTTGAGGTATGAAGAACACATTCACAAACACGGCCACGCCCTGTTGACATGACGCTTGACGAATTGAGACCCGGTATGGGGCGATTTGCACCAAGGGACGTTGGAGCGGTAGGGAGGTTCTGGTTCACCCTTGCAGCTTTATACGAGGTAGACCTTTGTTCTATAAGTGGATACAGAACAAAGGGATCGATAACCCGCTAGAGGGTACCCTGTACCCTGGGGGTCGGTTTCTGTCATCTGCCCAGTGATTTACACTGAGGGGAGTGGGTTCCAGTCCACTGCTCAGCGATCTATGCTGAGGGTGGACTTAAAGATCAAGAAACGGTGTAAGGGTCACCGGGTCTAACTCTCTACTCTTATTCGCAGAAATTTGCCCAGGGATTTACCCTGGGGAATTACGGACGAGGAGGTTGAGACCAAATTGCCTGGGGATTGACCCCAGGAATTCGGGCGTGTGTATGGTGGAAGGCAAGGGTCGATGTGTCACGGGGTTATGAGAGCGGGTCACGAGAGCGGGTCGCCGGGTTTTGATGGCCGGCAACTCTTGCTTCTAAACCACCAAGTCGGTTTCCTGGGTGCAAGTCACCCCGCAAACCGTCTGGTACGGGGTATTTCTTGAGTGCAAGTCACTCAACAAATCCCTCTGCCGTCTGGCTTGCCGTGTTTCTTGAGCGCAAGTCGCTCAACAAATGCGCGCTAAATACCCCCGACGCGACCCCGCCGTCTGACCTGTGTTGTTTCTTGAGTGCAAGTCGCTCAACAAATGCACGAGTTGCGCCCCACTGTCGCCGATATCCCACCATATTTCTTGAGTGCAGGTCACTCAGCAAATGCGCGATAGATACCCCCGACGCAACTCCGCCGTCTGACCCGCGTTGTTTCTTGAGTGCAAGTCTTCCCATGGCCGCCGTAAGTCATGCACCTTTCCACCTTCTACTCACTTGCCAGCACCTGCCTATGACTCTTACCTGGGACTCAGCAGCGCTGCTGGCAAGTGACAGCGGTTTTTTTCAGCGGTTTTTTTTTACACCACTGATGATGTTCTCTAGCTGTTCCGCGACCCCCCGCCTGACCCACGCTGTTTCTTGAGTGCAAGTCGCTCGGCAAACATCGCCGTATTTCTTGAGTGTAGGTCACTCAACAAATTTCTAGTCATTAACGCATGTGTATTCTGGAAACTCTAGCTGCCTCATATCGATTCGTGTATGTTCGACTTCATAATCTCTATCTCGTACCAACGGAGACTCCTCTACTTTGAGGTACTCTAGACCAGCGTAATCTCCTTGATCGGGAACTCCTTCTCCGAGATTTCCAACGCCTCCTCGATGTTCGGAATGAACTTCTTCTGCTCCGCAAGCCAGGCCTCGTCGTACAGAGTGGGGGGCAATCCAAGAGGAGGTGCCGTCGTTGAATTCCGGCTACCCCGCATGCGCATACGCTTGGCAGCAACTTTTGCAATGGCAAGCTCCGACGTGTCGTCAATTACCTTGAGGCAGCCGGTGACCTTGGCATCGCGCCAGGGCAATATCTTGATGCTATGCGCAGTTGTAAATCTCCGCGTGTCTCCGCATACCACCTCGAGTTCCTCGTCCTCCTCAGACGACATGCCTCCGGAGTCCAGCTCAGCGAGCAGGTCATCCTTCAACCATGTCCAAGTCTCTATACCATTCCCGTCTTGCTTTGCGGTAGAGATACTCAACATCCGATCTGCCGTCTCCTGGCGCACCTGGAATTTCTGTGAAATGATGAGCATCGACACGAGATAGGCTGATGACTGCCACTTACGTGCATCTTGCACGCAGATCTGACGGTTCTTTCCCGACACTCCATCTGGTACGTTTCGGCACGCTTGCGTGCTTCCTCGTTCGTTTCTCCGGTGTGCGGCTGGTGGCGGCTCCACTCAGCGCGCGCTTCTCTGAGCAGATTAGAAAAAAACGCCATAAGGTAGTCCTCCTTCACGTCCGGGACATCATAGTGGCCGGGGTCTTCAGCTCTCTTCTGAAGAATCCTCTGTATAGAGTGCTGGAAGATCTTCTTGTTCCACAACAAATTCGCCCAACCAGGCCCGAAATAGAGCTTGGATGTGGGCCCCTCAGGCCTCATGAGGCCATCTTCGCAGTGTTTGTGTGTAACTTCCGACACTCCTTCGTAATTGAAGAAGTCTTTTGCACAGGGAAGCCCTCTATCGGTGTACCAGTTTCTACGAATAATGGTCTGATATGAAATCAGTATTTGCGCCAACAAAACGCCCAGAGTTGACCGACCTTCCACCGCTTGTCTTGTTGGTGCGTGAGCTTCCTCTGTTCCTCACGTCAGGCGAAGGCCAGAGAACTCATTTCCCCCGCTTTCGTCTTTCTCTTGCGCTTTTGCACCCCGTTGGTGCCTAAGATCTCTCTGACCCGCTGTTGTACAGGGGGTTTGCCCAGCGCCTCTAGCAGAGTTTCTAGCAAACTCTGCTCCACCGTCTCCGCTGAGGAAGAGGAGGAGGAGGGTGGTTGTGCACCCGTTGCTGGCTGCGTCGAGGAGGAGGCTGGCGGCGTCGCCGTGGTCATACAGACCGACGGCAAACACCCAGATCCGTCACGTATGATCGTCTCGACTACGCGCTGCTTCCGGGTCACCTCTGAGACGAATTGTGGTGGGCGCGCCGGGGGGCCTTCAGGGAACTCAACATCCTCCATTTCGTCACTCGGATTGCGGAATCCCGGTCCCTTCACGCTGAAACGCGAATGAACGGCTGCGATTTGCGTCTCATAGTCTGCCTGGCACACCCAATCAATACATGTTTCAGCTGGAGGCGGGGCAAGGATCTACCTGTTTTTTCTGTGCGTCGCGGTTCTACAAATTGAATCAGCATCGGTATTCTGGCAACAATGCGGTCACTCACGAGTTCTGCAATCTTCTTTGCATGGTCTGCATCGAGGGCAACCTAGAAACCTTTATTTCTCTACCCTTGACCACAGCACACGCACTTACCAACTCAGCTGCCAGTCGAGCCGCCGATTCTTGTTCAGACCTCTCTGTATACTCCTTCACTTGGGTGTTCCACTGCGCTGTCACGCGTTCTATGATGTCGGCCTCTCGCTCCGCCTGAAGGGCGTCAGTCGGGGATCGGGAAAATGGGATGAAGATGCGAACGTCGTGGGCCTTTATTTTCTCATCAATCCCAGCCATTCTGTCATTCAACGCGGCGATCTCCCTCTGCGCATCCACCAATCGAGCTTCCGCATCTCGTTTCTCCCTCAAAGCGGTTCGCGTCTTTAGGTTCGCGGCCTCTCTGGCCTGACGCTCCTGGGACAATATCAGGTAAAGTCACATATAGAATGAGCGGATCTACCTTCTCGAGCTCATCTCTTGTAGAGCCTAAGACACGGGGTCGTTTCGAATGACCCGGTTGGGCATTATCGGGTCGGTTGGGTGGTGCCCAGACCTCCTGCTGATTTTCTCCCATGTCGATGTTGTGGATATTGGTTGGGTCATAGACGCTGGGGTTTGGGCCGCCGCCGCTGGGGTCGTGGTTATCGGTTTGGCCGTAGACGTCGGGGTTTGGGCCACCGCTGGGGTCTTGGATGTTGGCTGGGCCGAGGTTGGGGTCACCCCCCCAAGGGGTCGACACGTTGCCGTCATACATCGTCGCGTCGTTGTCGAGGTTGTGCGGGCCCGGGTTGGTGCTGTAGTCGCCAGGCATGTTGCTCATCGTTGGAATCTGCGGCGAGGTGATTTACACCTCAACACAGATGGACAAAGGGGATGAAAAATGCAACTGGGCATGCAAGGGTTCGCCTTTTATTTGTTGTCGCAAATTTCAGGACCCTGAACCCGGCCTTGCTTTGTATCTTTGTTTCTGAACAAATGGGAATGGCGTGTGAGCGACGAACCTGCTACCTGCGACCACGACGCTCGGCACCCTGCCTCGTGGAACGAAGGTATGACGGGATCGATATCAGCCCACAAAGGTCTTTGTGCTAATGAATGGGATCCGATAAATTAGCCCTACACAGGTCTTTGTACCAGCGAATGGGATCCAATAAAAATACCGGCTTTCTCACCTTACACACTGTCCTCTTTGTACTCTGTTGATAGCAATTTTAATTTGTTCCTGACATTTTTGGTGGCAGTGATTTTAGTTTGCCTTGCACGTTTGAGCGAATTTCTGGTAGCCACTCAGACGGAATTGTGTAATGGTTTGAATGACAATGATTGCATTAATTTACAAATACGAAGAGCCAGGGTACACGACTACGAGAATACGAAGCAGCTAGGGTACACGACGACGAAGTTATGGTACAGTAAGGTAAAAATGAGGAAACATCTAAGGTGAACCGGGAAACGCTTGCGCGCGGTGGACAGCGAGCACTTTGGGCGGGCGGGTGCGTTTAGCACTCTGGAACTCGGTGATGCGCTCAATTGCACTGTCGAAGATCATAAGCACGAAGGTACGCCGAAAGACTGTTGCATACGTACGCGTTAAAGACGTAGTCTGCGACCCGCGCATCGGTCGAGCGCAAGTTGACGACGGATGCGCTGTCGGACGCCGCGACCCGCATGATTACCACATCGCCTGCGATCTCGGCACATCCGTTGGCGGCCAAGACCTTGCCGCGTTTCATGAATAAACGGAAGTGCGATACTTTCTGGCCGTGTGTAAGCTTAATGATGAAGTCGTGGATCCATGGCTGATTGGAAGCGTTGTCGAAGTGGGTTTCCACCAGAGGATATCGCGCATTGGTGTTGGATTTCTCGACATGTGTGGGTGTGGCGGCGACGCGAGGCGCGTTGTGCGACGTGGTATAGTGACGGGAGCGAAGCTCTTTGAGAACAGACTTGAAAATATGTTAGCTGTTGACGCGATATGGAAATCAAAGAAGGTGCTGACCTTGCGGACCACGACTGGCTTGTGGTTGTTCACCATGGTGTATGTTTGTGGCGCGTCGGCGTGAACGAGGTGTACGAAGGGGGGACGGTGAGAGCCGCTTGGAGGATGGGCAGTTCGAAAAAGGGAGGGCCCGGGATAGGGTCAATTGCGACCTCGGCTTGAAGTAAGTAGGGACGCTTGCATTGTATCTTTGTTCTGAACGAATGGGAATGTCGTGTGAATGACCCGGGACCCGCGGCCACGAAGCTCGCCACGCAGCGATGGCATAAGGGTACAAAGGTCTTTGTGTAGATGACCTCCGATTGTGGAATGAAGGGTTGGGGATCGGGCTCCTCGATGGGCAAGGCGCTCCTCGACGTCCGCCCAGCGATTTACGCTCGGAGGACATTGCGGCGACATTCACCAAGCGACGTTCACCCAGCGATTTATGCTCAGTGATCATCACCGTTGAAGCCAAGTGAGGCTCATCGCCACAATCAACGCATCACTGATCGGGATCGCCACTGACATTCAATGATCCATATTTAAATTTTGTTTGAAATTCGCTGAACGATATATTATTCTGAAGCTACAGCTAGGGACGGCGTATTTAGATACAACGGACACATAAATTTACGACTTGTTCTTGGGTTTTTTAGATGAAGCTCGAGCAGCAGGAGCCGCCCCTGCGATAGCGTTCACGACTTTCCGGGTAGACTTCTCAACAGCGTGCGCGGACGAGTTGTGGAGTTTGCCTTGCAGACACACCATCACAGGCCAGTTTTTCTCGTAGTGAGCGAGCCACGAGAACGTCACGATCATTTGCGAGTCAGTCAGTCAGTTGGAGATGAAAACCATATTGAGGAACTCATATGTCGCACCTTGGTGTGGACCTGCGTGACCTTTTCTTTATCTTGGTAGCTTAAAGCGAGAGACGGACGTAGGTGCAGCGTGCAGAGCTGATCGAGGCGTGCCTGCCGAGAGAAACAAATGATCAGGCCGACTTCAGTAGAATACGAGCTAAAAACTCACTCTGAAATCAGTGTATTGCTTCTCCTGCTCCTCCAGCGTCAGGTTGGGATAATGTTCCCTGAACAACGACTTGACGGTCTGAATGTTCGCGGCTGAGGGCCTCGCAATTTGATTCGAGCTACACGGCTTCCGCGCCTCGTCGTCGCTGGCCATCGATGTCAACGAACTCTCTCGGCTGTCGGGAGTGGGGCGACGTGGCAGAACTGGAGCAGGTGTACAAGCGCGGGGAGCAGGAGCAGGTGTACGAGCACGGGGAGGTGGAGGTGGAGGACTGGGCGTGCGACTGGGATCGATATCCATTAAAATGCACGGGAGCAGGAATTGCTCAGGGATAATGTTGGTAAGAAGTACGGGTAGTGTGACCGGACAGGGAGCAGTGAGTAGTGGGCGAACGACATGCTTGGTAGGTGCACTAGTGAACAGAGGCGCCATGGAGGGGGGAGACAGACAGATGGCCGGGACTCGGACCTGAGGCCCGCATATGAGGCGGAGCCACTGATCATTGTTCCTTGTTCTTTGTTCTATCCATCAAGGTCAGCTTTGTCAGGTCGCGAGGCACTCGAGATCGCGGCTTTGTCAGGTCGTGAGGCACTCGAGGTCGCGGCTTTGTCTTAGGGGTTGCATTGTCGAGGGTCGGTGTGATTAAAGGTGCGAGTACCCACACGCACATTCACACATTCCTACTTCGCCCCCGATGCCCATTCCTCGTCTTCCCTACGTTCAACACCCCGGCATCGACACACACCCCGGTAGTGTACTCACCCTCGCTGTCACAGAAGACGGCGCAATTCTTGCGAGTGGCGGTAAGCATCTGTCACGAGCGACTGGATATTCGCCGATCTTCACACAGGCTCGCAAGGAACCCGACTTTGGAACGTGGCTGACATGACGATGCTCCAGCGTCCCAGTAGCGCCGGTATTCGTGGCGCAACTGTGGTTGTGATATGGGCTCGAGGCTGACGAGGCGCAGGACGTTTTGTATGCCGGCACACAGAACAGGTATTTCTTTTGCTGGCATCAGAAGGATGGGGTAAGAATGCTCTCCAGTTCCATTCGATCCTGTGTTATTGACTTTGTTGAAGGTGTTTGAAGAGACCTTCGTCATACAGATGCCCGACCCCGGCGAGATAACTGCCATGGCATTTGACTCGACAAACAATCGCCTTTGCTTATGCAGCCGCAACGACATGGTGCAGTCCTGGACAATTTCCAAGGACCCCCTGACCGGCAAGTGGATGCCCATCAACATCTTCAGCAGGAGATTCCCCCGGCTATCGCCCCAAGCCATCACGTTTGCCGCCTTCGATGACAGCCAAGACCGCGATATCATTGTGCTTGGTTTCCATAACAGTGGACCCATGTAAGCCCGCGTTCGGATTGCGTAGACCCCAAAAAAATTAATTCGATGATATAGGTACACGATTCGCGGGAAAACAGGAGAGACGGCTTCAGATTGGTCAGTGGGAGCGAAGATGTATGTCAATCTCCTGATATCCAGGTCGAGATGGAAGCGCTGACCACCGTTAACCAGCGGAGACACCGCCTTCAACTGGAAGGAGGGTGTGTTCTGTCTCGACGACCCTACATCCAGTCCCACTCTTTTCCGTCTCTCAGACCAGATGAAGTCCAAGACGTACGAGATCGACCGCACGCAGAAGAACGTGCGTCCGAGAAACGTCCGCTTCGGCGACGATGGTTCAACCCTCATTTGCGGCAGTGACCACGGCTGCGTCTACGTTTTTGACACCCGCTCAGGCGAGAAGTTGGCGACTCTGAGTGTAGGAACGACGGAGTGGGTTCAGGTTGTTACGGTTTGTGCCTTCTGTTTTAACACACACAGCGGCTCAGTCCAAAGCTCCTGTAGACTGCCGAAATTGACGATGTATCCGTCATCTTCGCGGCTCAGACGCACGCCTTGGACTTCTCAGAGAAGATTTTCGTCTGGAAACGAGCGCAACGAGCTCCGGAAAAGAGCAGTGTCTGGGGGAAATATATGGCTTGGATCGTCAAGGCGCTGGTCGTTCTGGGATGCATGGTGTTCGTATACCAGAACTTGGAGGCGGGGGTCAGGGTGTTGGGCAAGGCAATTTAGATGTAGAGCGATTAATATGAGCTAGATTTGACTTTATGGCGACAGTAAGTACGGCGCAACTCGCACATTTGTTGAGCGACTTGCACTCAAGAAACAACGCGGGTCAGACGGCGGGGTCGCGTCGGGGGTATTTAGCGCGCATTTATTGAGCGACTTGCGCTCAAGAAACACGGCAAGCCAGACGGCAGAGGGATTTGTTGAGTGACTTGCACTCAAGAAATACCCCGTACCAGACGGTTTGCGGGGTGACTTGCACCCAGGAAACCGACTTGGTGGTTTGGAAGCAACAGTTGCCGGCCATCAAAACCCGGTGACCCCTCTCGTGACCCGCTCTCATAATCCCGTGACACATCGACCCTTTGCCTTCCACCACACACGTCCGAATTCCCGGGGTCAATCCCCAGGCAATTTGGTCTCAACCTCCTCGTCCGTAATTCCCCAGGGTAAATCCCTGGGCAAATTTCTGCGAATAGGAGTAAAACTCGACACGTTCTTTTAACTTCCACATCCATAATTTCCCCGGGGTAAATCCCTGAGCAAATTTCTGCGACTACGAGTAGAACCCCGCACGTTCTTCCAAATTCCACGTCCTTAATTCCCCTGGGTGAATCCTTGGGCAATTTTGTGCTAGGAGCTTCACACGTCCCAGCCACGATCTCTGGCGTCTCAAACTACAAATGGCTCAGGCTAGTCGGATTCTGGTATCTGGATTCGTGCCTAGATGCAAATTGATACTGACAATTAGTCTAGCCCCCAGGTCATCTTCTCGGGCACTATAGTAACAAAAATGAGCTCTACAGCGTGCACTGGGGCTCTCCAGACGTCATCCGCCAAACCCCCAGCCCTCTGCAGGCTCCGCCCATCAATCATGAGGTCTGGATTCCCCGATTCCGCGAACTCCGACATCTCTCCCTCGAATTTCCATATCTGCTGTTCATCCCAATGTGCAATCCTTGGCATACTCCGCTATTTCATTCCGTCAACCGCATTTGTTATAACATTCCCATTGTGTCGCACAAGGATGATGGTTTCCGCCTTGCTCCGGAAGTCGCCAACCATTGGGTACACACAGAACGGTGTCTCCGTGTTTTCGGGCAAGAGCTACTTCGGTTGGTGCCTCATAAGCGCTGGATGGATCGCATCAATCCGTGGTTCTTCCCGGGCCACTTTCAGTTCTTGCGATGCTTCGAAACTGAGAAAAAAGCGCGCTTCGCTGTGTGGCTCTCTATGGAGAACTTCCTCCCTCTGCTCGGCTACGTGGCCATGGGCCTTTGGCTACTGCAATCCGAGACGTCGGAGGCGCTTTATCGAGGTGAAGACCCTCCGGACTGGCGGGGCCAGGTCATAGAAAAGACCGGTCTTCATCCATCATTCCTGGAATATGCGGAGCAATCTGTAAATTGGCAGGAAGAATGCATAGGCGCGATATATCGCATTGAATCGCCGCGAGACCTCACCCCTGAACAGCGGGAGCAGCGCCTCGAGGTTGAATCCATGCTCGCCTCAATCATGAGATCCACGTTTCCAATTCCGATATATCTTTCTTGGGGCAAGTTGCCGCAGCATATGATTATAAACATGCTCGATGTTCCCGAGCCATTCCAGGACTTTGTGCCCGGTCCCAGGGTGCTCGAATCGCTTTACGTTCACCAGGCAGACGACCCCGGAGCGGGAGCCTTTTTTGAGCGAGACTCCCTGAGATTCAGCCGATGGGCTGTCAACGCCGAGACTTTTAACTGGTATGAAGACCCCTTCATTCCGCCCTCGAAGCGTACCTCGGCTACTCCCATCGCTCCAAATCACGAGCCCTGTGCACCAGCTGTCCTGGCTGCACCCTTCCCTCGCCTTCCTCCCAACAGCCAGCAGAAGAAAGGCGAGACAATCCAGGCATTCTTCATTCGATGAAGCGAAGGGAACCGGAAGAAGATGGCAAACGAGAGCCCCGTCGACCGCCAGCGACGCACATCGCGTGCAGCACATGCGCAAAAAGGTGGGGTCCCGCTCAAAGGCATCGTTTTCCTTTGGGAAAAAGTGGATGGGCACTACATCCGCCAACCTCAAATACGAGGGGAGTTCCCCGATCTCTGGGATGAATACCCGGGTCCACAGCATCGATTCGATCCATTTCACAATGAATGGGACCTTTGTGAGCTCTTCGCCAATGACGACCCAGTGTTTGGGGAAGGTTTTGCCCAAGCTCCTGATAGCGACGACGAGACCGACGCCACGGACGCGATCTTCCCCCAAAGCATCGACATGGCATCCCAATTAGCTCCGACGGACACCAGCACGAATGTCGATACAAACATGGAAATCGTGCACGAGGAGCACCCTCGCAACGCTGTGCAAGAGCACCCCTCTCGGCGACAGGAGCACTCCAACTTCGAATTCGAGTTCCTGGATGGTGATTATGTACCCGGGGACGACGAGCTCGGCCCATACACGATGGAATCCGACCTTCCGAAGCGAGACCTCGCCAAAGCCTCGAAGGAGTGCATGAGCTTGGTCTTCCTCAAATGTGGTATGGCGCCCCGCACGGAGGACCCCGAATATGAGCCAGTCGCCGCGAATCTCCTAGACGCGCTTTACAAGCGGTTTGGGTTTACAATGCCACCCTCTCCCGACACGATCGATGTTCGTGATCCGCCTAAAGAGTGTCTCGAGCCAAAGCACCTGGCCAGTGTCATCGGCATGGCAGACATCGCCAACCAATTGGCCTCGGACAAGGCTCTGCAGAATATACTCTGCACCTTCTTTGGGCAGTGTCTGAAAGCGCGTACCGTCAACGACATTGACAAGGCCCTCCTGGACTATCATCAGCCTCAGCGCCCCAAGGCAGCACCCACGAGATTCACGATTAACCGAGAGTATCTCACAAGCATGCGCAACCCGGCAGAGCAAATGTATTATTACGTGCTTGCTGAAGATGGGAGCGGGATCGGGAGCGAGATCCTCTTGTTTCCACGCGCCACAGATCTCCTCGAGGTCCTCCGTCAGGGGTGGGGTCCAGATATCACGGGCGTCATAAAACATTTGCTGGCTCGAGGCATCCCATTCTGGCTTGCCTACTGTAGCCTTCAAATCATGCCAAAGTCAACCCCAGCTCCGGTGGGCCTGCGGCCCAAGGGTTTCAAAGTAGACACCACTTCGGGTCTAGGATTTCGGCCCCACGAACACAAATTTGACGAGCATGACTACAGGGTGTACGCCACTGGCGAGATCTCCAGCTCCTTCACACTCCCCGAGGGCGCATTGCCATGCAGTACGGCGGGGTGGTGGCGTGACTGGCGAGGTCAGAAGTCTCAGACGACGACTTCTTCCACGGGTTCGATGATGACATCTACGACGTCGGCGACTGCTTGTGGGATGGAACGTCGAAATACGCGTATTGGTACGACAGACTATCAGACCATGAGATCGACCTACTCTGCAGCGTCTATCACATCGGGACCAGTATGTAATTTTTTCTTGTTGGGGCCGTTCATATATATTGATGTGTCTTGACAGGCCGGAAGAAGCAGGCAGCAGGCAAAGGGAAGGTACAAGGTATGTGTTTTCTGCCGCACGCGTCTTTGCTTATGAACACTCGGATTAGAAAAAGCCGACACCGACACCGATCAGGCCAGTATCGTCTCATGGTGGCCCAAACCAAATGCGTGGGCGCGTGGAAGTCTCGATGGGTCGTGGTGGACGCCACAATGCGAGAACAACTTCTTTGCGAAACGTCTCGGCCACTTCGCAAAAGGTGTTTTCGTGTTGCTACGCCAAAGCCAGTGGAGAAGCAACCTGAAGTTCCGAAGGGAGGTCAAGAAGTGCTGGGACAGGGTCGAGATTGTCGCGATAGTGTCGTCCGAGGGTTGCTTGCGATTAACTGAGTTGTGCCTTGCGTTGCTGAGTTGTGTACACAAATATATACATAATGTAAAATCACCGTACAATATATCGCACAGACGCAATACAAATGATTGAAGCCAGTGAATCAATCTATAAGACCGAGTATCAAAACCCAGTGAATTTTTTTTTGAGCCTTGAATTCTACGAAAGGTTGTGACAGGGTTGTGACGAGTCACAACAATCTCGATCTCGACCCACCACCAGTGAGCATAGATTGCTCGCTGATGGTGTAGCAGCTCGCCCAAGACACGGATACGATGCCAGAGACTGTGTGCAGAGTCGAGGTTGGCGCTGTCGACCGCCTCCTAGCAACACCTCCGACCCCGGGGTGACCTTTGGCGGCATAATTCAGCACGCTCCCTGAGTGTAGACCACTTGGCGGGCGTCCAATCGTCCTCAAACTTTGTGATGTGTCCTATCACTGTTTCTCTGACACCTGGCTAGTCCGTGCGCTCGGCGGAATCACCAGATTTCCCCTCAAACCCCTGACCCTCGCTCATTCGATTTGACCTGCCCTGAGTGTAGATCACTCTGCACGGTTCTCAAATCGTTTTTTTGAGCCATGGTACTCATGGAATTGTTCTGCGCGTTGCGCGTCCTTGCTGCGCCACTCCGAAGGTCATTTTCCAAAAAATATCTCCGACCCTCAGGCATAATTCAGTACCCTCCCTAAGTGTAGGCCACTTGGCGGGGGTCCAATCGTCCCTTAAACTTCGGGATGTGTTCTATCACTGTTTCTCGGACACCTGGCTGGTCCTTGCGCTCGGCGGAATCACCAGATCTCACCTCAAACCTCTGACCCTCGCTCATTCGATTTGACCTGCCCGGAGTGTAAATTACTCTGCGCGGTTCTCAATCGCTTTTTTGAGCCAGCGTACTCATGGAATTGTGCTGCGCGTTGGGTGTCCCTGCTGTGCCACTCCGAAGGTCATTTTCCAAAAAATATCCCCAACCCTCGGCGCCTTTTCCCTCACGATTTCCGCTTTTCTGATGCACTGGACACCGCCCGCAACACGCTGTTGCAGACCCCGCGTCAATGCGGCTCTCCGCTCCCCGCAGGCCGATGAGCTTCAAAATTACCCCTGACCCTTCGAGAGCGTGCGTCTATGGTAGTCGCGACTTCCTCAGGGGGTTGGTGGGATGGATTCGCTCTCTGTCGACAGCGCCGCCCTGTAGAACGAGTCTGACCTCGCAACCCGCTCCTGGCGCATTTTGGCTATTTTCTTATCCAACTCCACCGACTTTCATCGCAACCGCCCAAGGCTCCCGGGTGCAGTGCATTACAGCTATCTCAAGCTTTTGGTAAGTCTTCGCAAGTTCTCAGCTGCTCCATTTCTCGGGGTCGCTATGTTGTATATTTCTGACGATTTTCCTTTACAGCTCCACCAACTCTTCTCACAGCCGCCCAAGGCTCCCGGGCGCAGTGAATTACAATTATATCAAGCTTTTGGTAAGTCTTCGCAAGTCCTCAGCTGCCTCATTTCTCAGGAACATTATGTCGCCATATTTCTGACCATTTCCCTATCCAGCTCCACCAATTCTTCTCACAGCCGCCCAAGGCTCCCGGGCGCAGTGGATTACACTTATATCAAGCTTTTGGTAAGCTGTACCAAGTCCTCCCCTGCTCCATTTCTCGGGGTCGCTATGTCGGCATATTTCTGACGATTTCTCTCCTAGCTCCACCAACTCTCATCGCAGCCGCCCAAGGCTCCCGGGTGCAGTGTATTACATCTGTATAAAGCCTCTGGTAAGCCTTTGCAGGCTCCTATCCGCCCCAATATTTTTTGACCCTCGGGTGGCGCAGTTCTCGCCATTTTCTTATTCAGCTCCGCCAGCTCTTATCACACCCGCCCAAGGCTCCCACGCGCTGTGTTACACATACTTTAACACTTTTATCGCCTTGCAAATATAATCAGGGTATGTTTTTTAACCCTGTCGCCTTTGTTGCGCTGATCAAATATTGCAGGACGATGTAATATAATACAATAAATCTACATTCACATGTACACTGGCAAGCCCGCAAAGTCGTGTAAGATTACATTCAGCATTTGAAGTCCAGCTGCACACATTTCCCCAACTTGTCCCCTCACGCCAAACACCGCTCCACCAACCGCTTCACCCTCTTCAATCCTCCTGCCCTCGAAAGCCGGAACCATTCTTGGTGATTGCACCGACAGCGCCCGCGACAAGGATGACGTCCTAGCCATGCGCCCCGCTTGCGCAATTTCAGATGGATGAGGCACTCTGCAGGGCCTGTCACCAGCGCGTCGCAAAAGTCAGGAACGCTCGCCGATTTTTTTTGGGAAACACGTGTACCAGGCGCACACAGCGCGAATCCCGCTGCACTTGGTATAGGCGCCTAGGCGCTTGTGCACATCGTCCGCCTTGCCGATTTTAACTTCCACCCGGCCCTTGGGCCCTTGGCGCTCGAGCAAATATGTCCAGCCTGCGCGCTCGAGGTAGCGCTTTCGATTCGTGAGGAGGTCGTCGATCTCGCGCTCAAGGGCGGCGGCGCGGATGGTCGGCATCTGCTCAAGTCAGCAGAGAGCAGAGACAATGAATAAGGACTCACCAAGGTCCAAAATCTGTCAATTCTTCGTGTTTGGGTGCGGGATGGTCGACCCGCGCGTGGTTGCGATGTTGGCCTCGAGACTGACGTTGAGCACGTTCTCGATCGTTTCCGAGGCCAGCGGATAGTGGAGGGTGGTGTCCGGTATTCTTGGGCAGCGGTTGACGCTCCCGAAGAACGAATTGACGCTGCAGGGCGCCGAGGCGGGCTCTGCGACAGCGTGACCCGCCGTCTTCTCCCCACCATCACCGCCACTGGGCCCCGTGGGCGAGGACGAGCGCTGGCTGTCCCGTGGCCCGTTCCTTGAGCACCTTGCTAGCGCGTTCCCGCTTATGGTGCTCGTGTATTGTGCGCCGTTTTCGAGCCTCTTTGCACGCCTGCACACGCTGCTGGGCAAGGCGTAGTTTGACGTTGTGGGCACGGGCGCGGGGGGTTTAACACGAATCCGAGCGGGGGGTAGGACGAGGGGGAGGGGAAGAGTGCTGGTGTGCGGGGAAGCCACGATGTTGAGCGCACGGGCTGCAGGTACGTATCCCTGCTACGTACATCATCACTTTTGCAACACAAATATAATATTTTATATATGAATTTAATGCTGAGGCTCCCTCAACGACCTCCGGGGTGCACCTGCGGCTGCACCTGGGGGTGCACCCCAGGGTAATGCTGAAACACCTTGTTTCAGTAACACTTTCCAAAGTTGCTGTAACTCTTTGTTTCTAAGCCAGCTGAAAGCACCGCCGAAACAAGTCGTTTCGGCGCGTCTTTCAGCAGTACTCAATACACTTGGTTTCTTTCTAATCTAATTTGGCTCCCGAACAAATTGTTTCAGCAACGCTTTGATAAAACACAAAAGTCTTTGTTTCAAGACGGCTGAAAGCACCGCCGAAACAAGTTGTATCGGGGCGACTTTCAGCAGTTCCAAATATGCAGTGTTTCTTTCTCTCTGACTGGGCTCCTGAGAGTCCACCTCTCGGCAGTCCTTTCATACTTTGTTCAAACTAAGAGTAAAATTCACGCCCAAAAGGGTGTTTGCCAGTTGCTCTTTCGGGGTCGGTTTTGTATTACATCAAAACAAGAAGTAAAACCTTTTTTTTTCCGTCTACTGAAACAACTAATATCGGTTACTCTTTTGACCTAGGTTGAAATTTTGCTGTCCCCGGTGTGCCTACTTCTAAGTACGCTTTGCAGGGTGCAACGAACTTGCAGACGAACTTGAAGCCTGGCACGATTGACAGGTGAAAGTGGCGGGAGCAACCACGTGTTTGAGGCATAGAGTGTAGAGGCCCGTAAACTCTCGGAACTCAACGAAGGTATGCTGAGAAGTGATTTCTACCCCTAAGAAGGTGGGGTCAATTTTTTTTTTTCCGGCCTGACGGCCAGACTAACTAACCGGCCCTTAGTCGCCGGTTTAGACACCGGCATACCCTTGGAACTAAGCCAGAAGTTTGGAGACATACACGACAGGGTGCAATTTCACGCACTGGCAGATGATGCACTTTCCATGCCGATATCAGATGCAGGTTTGTGGTTGCGTGGCGACAGCACCGCGTAATTGCGGGCAAACTTCCCCTGTATCGAAGACACGATAAGCAAAACTACTGAGAAGAAATTGGGCGAGAACAGGTGGTCCCTGTCGTCGAGGACCCGGTGGAAGAGCCTTTGAGACTACTCATCAACAAGGTAGAGAGCAAAAGAAATCTGCTGTTAGCTGCACATCACATTCCAGCTCGCCACGATGCACTCAGTAACACATATGTTGGGTCTGATTAGCCACCATCTCATTTCTCTAACTGATCCTCCTCCCCGCTGAGACTGCGCAACCGCACATGTTCACACTCACCGAAAAAACCCTGGCCACACGACGACCTTGAAACACTTCTCTTTCGGAGTGAGGCACACCACTCCTCCGTGTTGAGGTGCACCCATAGCCCTATGTTGCTCAAATTTCTCTTGATAAATCTAGTTCCAGTCCACTCCTGTCCCTTGGTCAATGTCTAAACATGCCTGTACTGTAACCTGAGACGTACCTGGATAGGATGGCAACGCAATCGCGTGTGTGCTCGCATCAAACACTCCTGGCATGCGGGCTCCAGGCCACATGAACTGCGTGTGAACATAGCATGTTGCTGGCAGGAACATTTACTGCTTGGGCACCGACCTAGCCAGAAACTGACGACGGAGTGAGCCCAGCAGTCAGTCGCAAAAATATCTCACACCTCACTGATCATGTATTCATGGTAGGCTGTAGTGCGATTTTTACTGGAATTTAAACACGTACGTGGCTCCATCAGCACATGTTTTGCCCCCTCCCGACCCGATGGAGCCGGCATCCGTGCTTGTGGTATTCGCTACGTGGCAGTGAGTGCCCGTTCCCGAAGTTCCCGAGAAAGTCACACCATGTACCAGATCCAAATTTTCTGCAAAGGGTTAAGCCAGAGGCATGGAGGAGTTAAGGATGTGCACGGGTCACCCGCGAGTCTAGGATAGGCGACATCCAGATCCATCGAGTCACGTGATCTGATAGCGTGACACGGACTGCAAGCTGAACTAGTTGATTGCAACCACGGGGCAAGGGAAACTAAAACCACAGATATGTGCAGTTTAACAAGCGGAACAATTCTGTGGTCTCAGATTTTCAATAAGTACATCCAAAAAAGAGTTTATTACCTTTTTGGGAAAAAGTACTCAGATCACATTAAGAAGTCATCTCAGATACAGATTAGTTTCAGCGCTGAATATTTCGCGCTGCCCAAAAAGGAAATTCCCACGCTCCACGTGACTACATTAGCCTCGTTTCTGCCTTGCCTCAAACACGTGTTATCCTTGAGCACTACTTCACATATGCCAACAAAAAGAGGCCACTCAAAGGCCTAGAATCTTGGGACTTTTGCTCTCAAAGTGAGTGTTGCTTGAGGAAGATCTTGTATATGGAACCTGATTTCCAAGCCCAGAAATTAATGTTGGAGGAGCATTGTGCAGAGCGGGGCTATGAAGTTATTTTCTTTCCCAAATTTTATCCAGAGCTCAATTTCATTGAGCAGTGCTGGGGATATGCAAAAAGAGTGTATAGGATGTTCCCAGAATCTTCATTGGAGGAGGACTTGGAGCGGAATATGCTTGAAGCCCTTGAGTCAGTCCCACTTGCTTCTATGCGCCAGTTTGCCGTCCGGTCCTCAAGGTTTGCTGATGCATACTTTCACGGGCTAGATGGAGCAGATGCAGCTTGGGCCAACAAAAAGTATAGGGGCCACAGAGCTCTTCCTCCTCAATTTCAGGAAGACCTGAGGCAGTGGAAGAGTACTCGTTATCATCAAAAGTAAATACAAATTGATCTACTGTGTCATAACCCGTGCTCCAATTTCAACCACCACCTACCACCATATGGCCTGCCATAAAGAGAACACCCAACTCGACTCTCCCCGGAAGAATCGATTCATAGGAACTGTACAGAGCCATGGCAACATCAGTCGTGCCGCCCGCGATTATGGTATCAACCGATCGACCGCCCAGAAGGTCTGGGAAAAATTCCTGGACACCGGTTCGACCGCCAACCGGCATCGCAGTGGACGCCCCTCCATCCTCTGCACCCCAGAGAAGGCCATGGTTGTCGATTATTCCAGACAAAACCGCCGGAAGCCGTTCTGCGACATCGGCAACGAAATGACACCGCACGTCAGTGACAGCACCATTCGATGTATCCTGGCGGACGAGGGCTATCACAGATGCGTCGGCAGGAAGGTACCGTACCTCACACCTGCCACGAAGGAGAAGCGACTTGCCTGGGCCATGGAACAGTCCAAAACGCAATCAGCCAAATCTTGGCGTGACATCGCCTGGTCCGACGAGGCTTACGTCTGCCTTGACGACAAAAAAGGCCGTGTGTGGGTCACCCGCAAGGCTGGGGAGGAGCTCTTGGACGAGTGCTGCATGCCTGTTGTGCCGCAGAGCCCGGTTCGAGCCATGGTGTGGGGAATTGTGATGAAAGGTGTGAAAGGCCCGTTGGTGGTTCTCGAGTACCCCGGTGGCCGTGGTGGCGGCATGACGGCCCAGCGGTACATCAATCAGGTGCTCAAGGGACCCCTCTTGCAATTCTACCACAGCAGAAAGCGAAGTCGCCCCGGGTTCCAGTTCCAGCAGGACGGGGCGCCGGCGCACCGGGCCAAGATCACGAAGGCCTGGCTTGCCGAACATTCCATCCCCATTTTCCCTCATCCTCCGACCTCTCCCGATGTTTCACCCATTGAATGTGTTTGGCACATTCTCAAGACCCACCTCCGTGATTACCAGCCCCACCCGTACAACGAGGCGACGTTACGGGCGGCAAGTTTCGAGGTGTGGGACAAAATCACCTGTCAAGAAATTGATCAATTTATCGACCGGATGCTGGCCGTTCTTGAGGCGGTAATTGAGGCAAAGGGCGGGCATACATCCTACTGAGTGTGAAAATGTACTTTAGTCCAAAAAATACTACATATTGTGGCCTCAGGCAGCCAATTTGTATTTACTTTTGATGATAACGAGTAGAAGATAGGTGGATTGGTTGGGATTTTTTTTACTTTTGGTCTGGGCGGTCTAAAGTACTGAAAAATATAAATTTGTTTTTTTGTCTCCGAGATTTCGCGCTTTCCCACGTTACTGTCACACATCAGTCATGTACACGTGACTCGATGGATCTGGATGTCGCCTATCTTACCTTGAGCGGACCCGGACCCGTACCCCTCAATACCCCACCCCTGCAGGGGTACGGGTCTATACCGTACCCCCCGCACCCCCCTGTGGCATCAAACACTGCGGTATTGAACCTGCGGGTCCACAAATTCTCGAAAAATACCAGCTCGGGACGATTAATGAGCCTTTTATTGGTCCAGAGGTGAGTGAATTGTGCATATTGAGTTGCAAATGCCTTACAGAGGAGAGACAGCCTTTGAAAATATGTTTTCAACTAGTGCAGGTGAGTATTGGCAACGGGCGGCAAGTTCCGAAGCTGATGTGCAGTGATTCTAGCGCTATTTGAGCTGAAATATGAACTTGAAAGAAGAGTTCGAAGGTTGTGGGTGTCGCCTGAAAAGAAATGGAGAAGGTATGAGTGATTTTCTCGCCTCTATCGTGACTTCCCCGGACCCGTCCAGCACCCTCGTACCCACGGGATGGGTCCACGGTATGGCGCGGGTCCGGAAAATCACACACCGTACCGGTACCCTTTAGACCCATACCCCCCATACCCCCCCTCGGACCCGCGACCTGTGCTCTTCCTTAGGAGGAGTTGGTATACTCAAGCTTTGAACCTGGATTAAATGTTCGTGTAATTCCACCTCCGTTCCTTCTCCCCAACCAAAGTGGTCCAGGAAGCGGCGCGCCAAACGAGTAAGATATTCTTGGTGGTGTTCTCTCTGATAGGCGATGAGCCACTGAAACCGATGCGTCTCCAGATGAAGTGTTTGCAGGTTGTTGAAGATGTTGGGGACGGCGTGCCCCCGCCTGGGCCTACGAGCGACTGGTTGCACTATTGGCGTTGTAGGCATCATCGTTGTGGGTCAAAGCAAGTAGGATGAAAGAAGAATGTATTTGATGATCAATCCACTAGCTCCGCTATTATCTCCAGCATACTTGTGTTCGCATTGTGATTGAGGTGCTGCAGTTGTTCAATCAGACACAAAGATTCACGGTAGTTATAGAGGAATTCCTGTATTGCTGGATCTGAGGTTCTTATGTTGAGCCTGTGAGACAGACTCGTAAAGGACACAAGAGAAGTAAAATCATTCTCACCTGAAGTCCGCTGCGTAGGCGCGTAGCTGACGGAGGCAGGCACATATTTCGCAGCATGCATGGCGGTGGGTTTGGTGGGGTGGGAGGTATGTAGTGTTGCCATAACTCAAGTCGATCAAATTCGACTTAACTTATTTGCTGACCCACCCTTGTGTATTATTCCGAATATTAGACCTGTCAAAGAGAGCATCATAATGCCTCTCTAACATGTGTTAACCATTTCTGGTGACATCACTTTGTCATCAGGTAATACGTGATTTACTGCTCCCAAAGTCGCAACTCAGCAAGTCGACTTGGATTACGTTAATTCCCATGTTTCTCTGCAGTCAATCATTATTTTGCCAAATGGCGTGTGAGCATGATGGACCTATTGTCACTCTATTTGCTGACCCCCTAATACCCCATAATTGAGATGATCCTCAGATGCTAAGCGCGTTAAGTCGAATTCGCCCGACTCGAGTCACAGCAACACTAGCAGGAGGAATAACCAGTCAAGTGTGACGAAATACTCGCCAGTTTGCAGGTCCGGTCTCCTGCTAGCCTGCCATGGTCCTGTATCGATGGTGCTCCCACCGGCCCATTGCCATAGTCCTGCATTGATGGCAAGGGCTAAAGCCCAGGGAAACTCGGCTCCCTTGGCATCTGCAGGGGTCCTGGAATGTGATGTGAGATTTGAAAAGAGGAGGGGACGCCACCATGGACTTGCCTCACAAGGAACATGATAATTGGTGGTCAGTTACGCGATTGGGGAAACATCTCATAACAAACAATCCGGGGAACAGCCTTCAGGCCAGATCCTGTATTAGGTGTATTTCCGAGTATAGTCCACTTCGTAGATAGCCACACACAGCGGACTATTGGAAAGATTCATTTGAATCAACACTGTAAAGAAGAGAGTGGGAACGCACCTCCACAACCATAATATCTACTGGGGCTTTGTCTCTCCGCAGATCTCCTCGAACAGACAGTAATGGCGAGCTCTCAGCCAAGCTCACCGGCTGCCCATGTGCACTGGGCTGGGAGGCGGCACCAAGAGCAGTCAGGATGGCGGCCACAGGAGGAGGAAGACTCACCTGGCAACATTGAAGGTATATATACCCCTGGTCAGAAGTCACTGCACAAGCCATTAGGATGCGGATGGTGAGTGGCGAGCAGGTGGCAACGAGTAAAGAGCAGCTTTGTGGGAGCTGATGTGTGTCGTAAACAGTCGGGTGCCTTGGCCCGGTCATCCTGCTCAATCCCGGGCAGACCAAGAAACACTCCTGGTATCGACACGGGCCTCACCGACAGCCCGAAGCATTTTTTTGAGGCTGTGGCAAGGTCTTACCTATGACATTATGCGAAATTTAGCGAAGAATTCCAATAAGAAGAGCTGTTGTGGTGTGAATTGCCCTCAAGGATGCTGGTATCGGGCAAGTTTTCGACTTGGTGCCAGAAATGGGCCTCTAGTGGGGGCTAAGAACCCTCAAATCGGAGCCTTTAGTGAAAGGGTATGTATTGTCAAATACTGGTTCCCGATCGGGATCCGACGGAGTTCCGAGATACACCTGGGGGAGATGAAATGCGTATAAGCAAGACGGACAACTAGGATGTAGAGTGGAAGGTCGGATCTGAATGGAGTTCCGAACCCATATACTGGAAGGGTTGGAAGGGCTTGGCTTCAGCTCGTGCGCTGCGCCTTTCTCTACACCCAATGCCCAATTTCGGAGAGAGTCAGAGGTCCGAGAGGAAGAGTATTAGGGCAAGTTGTAGTCAATATTCAAAATGAAGTTTAACTACAGACATGGCTCGTATTTATAGGAGAGCAAAGTATTAGCGGGGATATAATGTAAGTACTGGAGTTTCGAAGTTCCGAGTGGGTCCGTTGACAGACCTGGTATTGGGGCACCCGGGCATTTATTCAAATCTGCTCGAGTTGCAACATACTATAATGTACTTCACTACATTACGACGTCATCTCACAAGGGCTAATGCTGGCCTGAGCAGTTAGCTAAAAGGGATATAATGTGTCTCGAACCATTAGAAAGGCGCTGGACAACGATCCTGGTAAAGGGTTGACGTGGGAAGCCGCTAATGGAGCAATCGCGGAAAGTGCCTTACCATCCTGGAAACGGATTGGGGCTACTGCACATCCCTGACTAAGGGCGTATTACGAGGGATTATCCATCTGAACTAGAGGGATCACTGTCAGGCATCATCTGACGTCTTCAGAACTGCCAAGAGAAGGCTGGACTTGGTCGATCTACCAATTGACTAAGAAACCATACTCGGGTACTGGGAAGCGACGGCTATCACGGTTTTCAGACAAATCACTTGAGTGGTTCAAAGCGGGACCAATTAAGCGGAGGGTTACCAAGGAGGGTAACAGAGTGCTGATGAGGAGGTCGGCTAAAAGTTGACATATCAACAATATCCCATCATGATCGTTCTAAGCGATGTAGATCTTGACTCATCGCTAAGCTCGGCTCGTTGATGTTTCTTATAAATCTCTCTCAATTTTACTAATCGCTTGATATCCGACAGGAGTTCATCGGCTAGCTGCTATACCACTAGTCATATACCCTGAACCCTATTGCACGTTTGTATCTGTCTCGTTTATATTTAGAATCCTGTAACGTATTTAAGTGGATAGTTATGGGAGGAACGCCAGTGAATCTCACCCCACCTGTTGGACGCGAAGTTACTAGACTTCACGCTTAACAGGTTGAGTAGGCATTCATTCGGAGACACCCAGAAGCTATACCAAGTTTCGTTTGTTTTCCCTGTTTGAATATTATCTGTGTTGGATTTGGATCTTTATAAGGACGCGTGGACATATTGGATAAACGGAACGGACGCGTGGAATATAAGGAAACGGATCGGACTTGACAATTGGTTGTAATCTCACAAGGATTAGCAATCGCGGATACTATTGGAATTGGGATTCATAAAGAATCATTTGCGTTACGCATCGGAGTACTATCTCCAAACCTAGACCCACACTATACAAAACCGTTGAACATAAAATCTCGTCTGTCTATCCGCGATTGCGCCTAGAACGGATTCGAGCAAGTTTTATCTATACGACTTGTAGACCTATAAAGTCTTGCTTCTCAAAGAGAACTAAAGTTCAAATTGCCACAATCTATACTGGATTGGAACCCCGAACTTGCGCGAGGACTATAGTGTTTGAGTTGTTGTAGTCGCATTGTCGAACCGCGTATTCATTTACAAGGTTTGGTTTGTGGTTATTTCACCGCTTGCCCCATAGTCAGCGTTTCACCGTGATGGATTGAGTCATAATGAATCAAGGTAAACCAGTATGACTCGGAAATCATCGGAGGTCCGAGACTCCCGTGATGAAATGAGTCAAAACATAGCATATGAGTCAAATGCAGTATGAACCAATAGAAACAACAGTATTGCGGAATGGTTGTGTGTCGGAGATAATCGGAGTCCAAAGGAGCCGAAAAAAGGGGCTTGAAAGTCATGGTACATGACATGTATACGCACCCTCTGTAAAAAAAATTGGGATGGGACCACAAAAGTACGGGTCGGTGGGGTTCCGTCCAATGTTCAAAAAATTTGACTTCCATAGAAACATTGAGTTTTGAAAAATTTGGTCCAATTCTTCTGGTTTTGCGGTATTGGATACCGGTGAACTATTAAGTTTTTTAGACCAAATAAGATCTGAGGTATTTTGAGTGAGTGGAACAGAGCATCCATGCCGAGCATCACACAAATATAAAAGATGATTTTGTTTCTGGGTTACCATTGGCATGTTGGGCTCAAAACACGGGGGGGACGTGTTTTGGGTAATTAATAACTCAAGAAAGCACTCAAAAAGCCTGTAATGGTATGAACTGATATGGTCGGACACGGACCTAGTTTCCAGCTCTTGCGGCCTATTTCATCGCCCATGGTGACCCGTATGGTACGGCCATCTCTAATTGAGGTTGAAACATCTTGATACTTCATTTGCAGACCATCCAAGGAAGGTTAGGAAGAGAAATGCTGGTGAACTGGACACTGCGACTTGAGGGTGGCTAGGCCAGAAAAGGCAAGAGTCACAGGTGTCACACAGGTATCACAACCTGTGGACCTCAAGTCCCACTCGCCATCCACCGCCGAATCATGTGTTTCACATCCAAAAAAACAGCTGGGGTGCATTCCTATGACAGCACAATTACTACGTAACAGGCTGCTATATACACTTTGGGGCAGGACGCCTCTCGAGATGCCATCGCCGCTTGAGACCATCTATCCAGCTCCTGCAGTCTGTTTCTGCGACCGATGATGCACAGGGGGCAGAAGATATAGCACCCATTTGACAGTATCCGTAAGTGGTGGCCAGCCACCCCATCCTTCACCTGTCCCCCATGCCCTGCTGCGGCCCCATGTCTCCCCATTGCTCTATCCAACGGCATTTGCCCAGCCCCCGGTATTGGCTGGAGGAGGGGGTGCGTCGTGAGGGTCATGAGCTGTCCCCCACAATGCAATATCCACGATGGGCCGCGCAAGCCAGGCGGCGAGGAACTTGTCATTTAGAAGTGACTGAGCTTTGGGTGGAGTTCAAAGATCTGGGAACATGACTGAGGTCAAGTATGCTCACTGTGTTTGAGGGCAGCAGTGGCAGCAGCTGCTTCATCAGCAGTGCGGGCGGCAACAAGCTCACCCGCCTGAGCAGCGGCACTTGAGGTCATGCCTTCTTTGAGCTGAGTGCGCAGGAAGAATATGGTGTGAGAAGCGGCTGAGTTAAGGTGAGGCAGGTTTCTGCTCCGTCAAAAAACACATACCGAGGCGGGCATTAAGAAGCATTCTCTCATGGAGGAACTCCATGCTTTACGTTGCACGGCCAATGCGGATTTGTGGATGAAAGGGGAATTGAAGGCAAAACTTGTATTTGAGATACAGTCATGGTCTCACGGTGCAAGCATTTGACGTTCATGGGCCACCACCAGGCCAGGATTGGCAAGCTCTCCTCTGAATAGAGGTGCATGGGTAGGAAGTTGCCTGCGCACAAGATTTTATTCCACCACTCCACTTCAGCAACGGCGGCATCAACAACTGGGCCCACCCAAGGTGGTGAAATTGGTAACCCAAAATAAGACTGGGGAGGTGGTAGGGGAGTATCACCCCAGAGAGCGTGTAGGTGCGAGAAGCTGTACTGGCGGGGGAGGGTAGCATCAGCCCGCAGCACACAAAGGTGAAGAGAATTCATAACTATCACTATGTGACGACGATCACAAAACATCACACGATTTTCCACCTTGTCGCCTTACCCAAATCCCCACATTTCTGCGATGACTCTGGTGTTAACCCCGACGGACATGTCGGCGGAGGAGATGATCCCCAACGACCAAAACCCAGACCATGACCCCCAATAGTGGTGTCTTCCCCCCATCCGCGATGAACAAAGCGCCCAGCTACGAGGCGGCTATTTGATGTACTTGGTCACCCAGGGCAGAAGTGTGGGGGTCTGGCACAATTGGTGAGCACTCGGATTTATTCTTGGGCTGCTTCAGAGCTGATAATTCAACCCAGGACGGTCATTAAAGCCATGGTCAGCCGATATCTGGGAGGGGCGCAGCATGGCCACTACACGCTGGAAGGCTGTATCAACGAATGGCAGGAGCATTGCGCTCTCAGCGTTCACCCACACCCCACTGCCCCACCTCAGCGCAAACAGCCAGAAGTGACAACGGCAGTGGCAATAGCAACTCGCGCGTTGCCTACCGTGATTTCAGGCCCACCCTGCTCCCGAGGATGCCGGGTGGAACCGGGGCCCATTTCTGGCCACCAAAATCTCAGTTCTACTAGAGACTTGGTTGCATATACTCCGCGATGTCCCAAGGAATCATGAGAAGCACGTAACATGTACATTCTGTGTTACTTTTCGACCACAAGTTTATGCGTTGAACCTTCTCCTTTTCGGTACAACCTTCCATCTTTGCTCAGGAAGAAGTATCTGCAGTATCTCATGAACCGTCTGAACTCTTTATCACCCATCCCCGTGGGTCTTTCCAAGGGATTTGTGAGCCAAGCTCGCACTAGTTTTAATCTTTCGTCCTGGGCAATTCCCACACCGGACCTGTGTTTTTCCAGATACGGTTCCCGTTTTGCAGGATCGTTCTTAAACTCCGGCCTTGGTAGCAGTAATTCTCCACCCGGAAGTGTAGATAATAGATACTGAGGCACTACTAGCCCTTCAGCTTCATAGGTATGGTGTATTTTGGACCGAACTTCTTGTTCCTCAGCAATCGCGGTTGCTAAATCCTCGTCGAAATCATCGAGCAAGACCGCTGAGCCCACCATCTCTTGTAGGTAGCTGCCTCTCTCGTCAATATTGTCCTTTAATTCATCAAATTCCAACGGTTCCTGGCCATCATAGTCCCACTCTTCGTGATTCTCTGGAGACGGGTTCTCATCTAACCCATCCTCATTATTCGCCCAGACTTCATCGCCTGGCTGGGGCTCTCTCCTAGACAAACCGTCTGGTGCTGGTGGAAAGGTAGCTCCCTTCACATGCTTCAATTTTCCTTCACATGCTTCAATTTGAAGTGGAACATCAAGATTTGTTCAATCCAGCGATTTATCGTAGCATTAGGACCCATGCCTGAATTATTTAACATGCCCTTGATGTAGAGCGCATCCGTCTCTACTACAAGTCTTCAGCACCCCAATAACCAGTATTGCATTGCTTCTAATGCTCTCTTTAGTCCGTATAACTCCTGTTTGGGTTGAGAAAATCTCGATTCCCTCCAGTTAAGAGTTATGGAAGCGAACTTCGCATAGTGTCGTTTGAACTTATCTATCAGGTCCATCTGATAAATTTGAAGTCCCACGGCCATCCATGACGTCTCTACAGCTAGGACTATGTCCGTATCGATGTCGTAGTTGAGGGGACGCAGTGCAGGACTTTCCACGATTGTTTGTTTAAGCTTTTTCATCGCTTCCTCTTGCTCTGTGTCCCATACGAACTCTTGATCGCCTCGAACTAGCTTTGCTATAGGCTGAGCTAACTTCCCATAGTCTTTTATAAACATACGGAGGACCTCAATTGTACCCAAGAATTGTCTAACTCCTGAGACGTCTTTTAACGGGCCCCAGCGGATTATCACCCCAATTCTATCAACGCTAGGCCATCTCCCTTCATATGAACAGATATGACCCACAACAGGGAAAGTATCCTAACATATGATGGAATTTGCGCCTGAAAAGGTCCCGCCACAATATTTTAAACGCTGAACTATCCTGTTCACGTTCTGGAGATGCTCCCAGACAAATTGTCGAATACCCTTATTCTCAGGGATGATCTCAAACATTCCATCTTTATCCTGATATCTCGTACTAGGCCCCCGTATAGGCACGTCGTCGATATAAGGAATTGTTACATGCGGAATCTCGTCCTCTAGAATATATGTCACATCATTGTGAAAGATAGGGTCTGAGTTCGTCCATCCCTGAGGTAGTTTTACTAATCTCAATGCCCCAAAAGGCGTTTGAAATGTAGTAAAATCCCTGGAACGTTCCGTGATATCTCGATGATCATACCCAGAGTATAAATCGAGGCTCCCGCCACAGGCACGCCCTGCAAAATGATTTGCTAGCTCGTCCGTAGCTGGTGGTACTCCAGAATGGGCAATAGTTACCGCATTCAAGGGTTCCAACACATGTACCAAACAGATACTCTTCCCATCCTTCTTTACTACACCGAAGAATTTACTCCTATACAACGCGTTAGAAGGTTCATATACGCCAGCATCAATCTTCTTCTTTATGATCTTGCAGAACTCTTCCAACTGCCCCCGTGGAATAGGTATACTTCTTTCTACTCAGGTCTCATGCTCCACTAAAGGAAATTCAACCAGTGGGAAGAAATCGTGTCTAAAGCTCCCTCGCTCTTCATCATTCCAGGCGAACCCTTTCTCATGAACCATCATTAACTCATGCATGAGTTTTCGTTCCTCTGGCCATAAGAAATCGCCCTCATGTAACGAGTCAATTATCTCTTTATGTTCTGCCGTGTAACACCCAGTAGGAACGAAATCTCCTGGATTATGGGTCTCCAGTGATCTTTCTTTTAATCCTGAACTGCTCAGGTTGCTCTGTATACACCGGATGAGCTTTGAGCCCAACTGGCTTGTATTTCTTTCCAGCAAACACCGAGAAAGGAGCATCCGCGGATGCTCGTTTCTCGATTTTTGGCTTAATTGGTTCTCCACTGACGAATCCAATCTTCTCCTGGCAACTACAGGGTTCCCCTTGCGTGAACACATGCATGGTATCCGAGCTTCTCTTCCTACAGGACTTGTGGACCCCCATATCTGCGCTAGCTTTCCGCGGACAATCGTCAGTTAGACTTGTTGGTCCTTCTGATTGACTCCACGTAAAGATATCACATCTCTGAGGTTTCCCATCCTTCTTGTCCTTAGGATGCTCCCGAAATTCTCTAAATAACGCTGTTGCACTTTTATCTTTCTTTAGATCCTTTGAGTTTTTAGATGCGCTAAGGTAGGCTTCCTGAACCTCGTTTTCAGAGAATGTCCCTTCCTTAGGCAGGTAATATCCAAGGATCTCCATTTCCTGCTTCTCATTAAATCCGAGCTTCAATGCCACTTCTCCTCGTTCTTGCAACTGTACAAATTCATCGAAGCTTGGCAGAAACCCTGGTTGACCGTATCTGGGTCAGCAGTCGGTCCTAGATGTTCCTCTTCTTCCTTATCCAGGGCTTTAGGCTTGCCTTCTGATTCTTTTCCTCTTGGAAAGGTAATCATCATGCAGCGCTTGCCCGTATTAGGATCTTTCAAGGTAATTGTTTGAGATTCATCACGACTGTTATTTATCTAGCACTCGGTCAAGACTTCAAAGGGTCGCCCCAATAAAACCTTATACGCTGGGCCCCTTATTACATGGGCTTGCAGGTAGACAGTTATGCCTCCGAATGCGAACGGTACGTTCTTTGCCAGACCCACTGATCTTTCCAATGACCTATTTGCGCTTTGCATGTAGATCTGTATATCAGGATCCCAAGTTAATCTTGACTCCACTGCTTGGTCCAGCGAAATCGAGACTATTTGCGACCCCAAATCCATTATAGATTCTACTTTGCCTTGCGTATTAATATTTGGAAAGACCACTCGAAGATGGGCTGAATCCCTTGCTACGTATATTTGTTTTGGGTCGATGTATACCTGTTTAGGTACTTTTCCAGGGGCCAAACTTTCCAAATATTGGACATAGGGGTCTGGTATTACTACCGAACCCACAGGGATATCACCATCCGCGATTGTGGTAACAAACACCGATGAAACCGTAGGCAACTCGCTCAGGTTGAGTGCGTCATACTCCAGTTTCAATTCCTCATCGTCATCTATGAAAGGCAAGACATCTTGTTCCTCTTTGAACATGACTTGTTTCACATGGTTGGGTTTTATGAGTCTTCGAAATTTCTTTAGATCCCGTCTAATCGTCTCTCGAACTTCAGGAGAAACGCTCACCAAATCCCTGAGTTCCAAAGTTACTTCAGAACTTAATATTTGATCGGTCAATTTCCTCCCTATCCCATCCCGTTGTACTGGAGCTCAAACCTGGTAGGCTCTTTCCTCCATTTCAGCTTCCTCTTCACCTTGAATAGGTGCTGGTTCTTCTGAGGTCAACTGGACCGGCGGAACATTGTGATACGGTAATTCAACAGTATCCGCGATTGCTCCATTCCGATTTAATCCGGACGTTCTCTCCAAATCCCACTCCTTTTCTGTGACCTCAGCTGTTCTAGCCCTCCAATCCCTTCTAGTGTTTGCTAAATTAGCTTCATTATGGTCCTCAGGAGGCTTAGCTGGTCTCGTGAATCGAGCCTTTGCCTCAATCCTAGGACCATTCAGAAATTTGGATTGGACGAGGCCCCGGTCTTTAACCCGGTCCTGGTAGTTGCAAATTGGTCCTGCGTAGCAGGCAATTCTCCTGAACCCATAATTTTCATCATCCAAGCCTGAATGGCTTGTCCAAAGTCAAAGTTTGACGGCATAACCGCAGTTGGCTGAGTTTGCGCCATGTAGGTGGGTTGAACCACCTGTGGGACGGAAGTTTGAACATTTACTTGTCTAGCTTTCGCAAGCTGGACTTTCAGGGTTCTAATTTCGTCCATAGCCATCTCATGGAAATCCATAGGCCTTCCCACTTCTTCGTACGCTTCGAGGTCATACAGGGCACCAACCCAGTTCTGGCTGATCACCTTGTTCTTCCAATAATTATCTACCCTCTCCTCTGCTTCTAAGTCCCATTGCCCGACGGAATATAATTGCCATCACCCAATTTGTGTTTACCATCCGCGAATGCTAACCAACCCTTGCTGATGTGTTCTATTTTGTGAGGGCATTCTCTCGAGAAGTGGCCTGATTCTTCACAATAATAGCAATCATGATCCTTTGTAGGCTCTCGGTCTCTTGAATACTGAGGTCGACTCGGGCCTTGCGTGTTGTACGCATAGTTTGAACGATTATTGTTCATGTGTGGAGGCGGGTCTTTTGCAAATTGTGCCAACGTTTTGAGAACTTCACTATGAGATTTAAGAACCTCATTGTGGCGCTTCTCACTCGCTTTCTGGCTCAAGATGTATTGATCCCTTAACTGCACGATAGCGCCGTTCATTTCCTCCAGTTGTTCCTCGTAAGGTTCGACTTTTGTGGTTGGAAAACTGAGAGGCCTCACAGATATCTCATCTTTTGTACCAACCGAGAGAGAAGCTGATCTACTTTGACTTCTAGCCAAAGTTTCTGCCAATTTTACAAGATCCATGATATCTATCGGACCTTCTACTCGAGATTCTCCCGCGTTTGCTGCATTCGCTGGATTAACCGCGGGTGCGAGTAAAGCAGGAATTTGCGCGTGTAGAAGAGCAGAACTCTCTATGGACATTTTTAATGTTGTCACAAAGGTATGTTCCAATGTCTCGTAATAGAAATCACAGGCTATCTGGTTTGTAATAAGAACAGGAGCGGTCAAGAGTTTCTTTACCTCTGTAAGAAATTCTATTCCGAAACGTCTAAGATGACCTTCTTCTTTCACAGTGATCCCATGGTTCCGCTTGCAGAGTTTCTGCAGAAGATCTATGGTACCCACTCTCTCTGATTTAATCTCAGAATAGCTAAGATAGATTTCCTTGAGGAACTCCTCATAGGTTCCATTTTTATATGTAGGAAGTGCTCTCCAACTTGCCTTCCGTTTTGTAAGAAGATAACTTGTAAAGTGTAATTTCCTTTCAGCATCGTCTGTAACGCCGGCATGTTCCATTATCTGGTTCACATGATCAACAAATGTCATGAGGTCTTCATGATCATCTGTAGTGAACTTAGGAGCATTATTATCCCAAGCGTATGGAATTTTAAAGCTCACGACTCTGGCTCCACCAACTGGTGCTGGGTTCGCTCCGTCTGCCATTTCTAATAGAGATGACTCTGAACGTAGGGTTTGGGACAAGTTTTGAGAAGCTTGAGGTTCAATAAGACCCTCTAGTTCGACCCTTAGATCCGAACTCAATTGAATTGGTTTGGGTTGAGTATCTGTGGATGCTAACTGGAGCTGTTTGTATGCCGCTGCATGAGATAGAGCTTGGTCTTTCGACTTTACTCTTGCTAGAGCAGCTGCACTGGGAGTCCTTTTTCTACTAGGTAGCCGTCGCTTCCCAGTACCTGAGTATGGTTTCTTAGTCAACTGGTAGATCGACCAAGTCCAGACTTCCCTTGGCAGTTCTGAAGATGTCAGATGATGCCCAACAATGATCCCTCTGGTTCAGAAGGATAATCCCTTGTAATACACCTTTGGTCAGGGATGTGCAGTAGCCCCAATCTGTTTCCAGGATGGTAAGACACTTCCATGATTGCTCCATTAGCGACTTCCCACGTCAACCCTTTACCAGGATTGTTGTCCAGCACCTTTCTAATGGTTCAAGACACATTATATCCCTTTCAGCTAACTGCTCAGGCCAGCAATAGCCCTTGTGAGATGACGTTGTAATGTAATGAAGTACATTATGGTATGTTGGAACTTGAGCAGATTTGAATAAATGCCCGGGTGCCCCAATACTAGGTCTGTCAGTGGAATCCTTACGTAGCCTCGATGTATGCTGTGGCTCCTGAGACTCTGCCCCTGGGTTCACCTGCCGCTTCCTTTTGCAAGGTGGCTGGTCTTCATTGGCCTCGTCGTCATCACCCATCATGTTTTTCCTTTTTCTAAACGGTCAGTCACCTTCTTCTTTCAAATTATTAGATCCCACTCACTTTTCAGTAGCTGTATGTCCCTTGCGCTTCCTTTGCTGCAGCGGCTCGTCAGTTCTTTTTGAAAAGGCCAGTGAGTCGTTTTGCATTTGTGCTCGTAACCGTAAGGTGCTTACCTCCCGACGTCCTTGGACTCCAGGAGCCGCTTGAGGACCCATGTCACGTCATCCACTGCAGCCCTCCATCCCTCGATCTCCGCTTTCCCACACTTGTGGGCCACCTCGCCCCACCAGACAAGTGTCGCCATGACCTGCAAAATGCCATTATTGCCATACAGCCCCACCATTTCGCTCCAGTTCACCTCCCTGGGGCACGAGAGCTCGTTGTTGTCCTGTATTTTGTGCTCCTCGGGCTGCAGGCTCTCCCACCACTTCCACCACACCCCGACCCACAGCTCTTTGGTCTGCTGTGTCTCGATTTTCGTCCCCAGAGCCGGCGGCATTGTCCACTTTTGTCCCCTCAATAACCACCCCGTCACTTGCTGCAGCTGATATGATTTCCCCAGCTACACCCCCTTCTTGACAAACCCCCATACACTTTTGCAGTTGAGGAATTTGCCGACACAGACCGCCCATTCCTTTCCCCATGCCCTGCCGAACTCGAAGGTGGTGTGCACCCGCCCCAGCTCCGGCGTCTATTTGGAATGGTCAGCTCCGGCATCTATTTGGAATGGTCCTCGCACCGCCAATATTCATTGTATGTCCTGATGACTGCGGCCCCCTCCTCACCACTGTCATCTCTCTGCTAATCGCATTCTCTGCCCTCCTCATCCATCCCCATTTGGACATTGGATGCCACTTGCTGCGACGCCGTCGTGGTCGTTGGAGCCGCCTCCTGTGATGTCAGCATCGAAGGGGCTGCCTGTGTGGGTGTCACTGCAGGCACCTGCATGGGTGTCGCTGCAGGCGCCTGCATGGGTGTTGCTGTGGGCGCCTGCATGGGTGTCACTGTGGCTGCCACACCACGCTCGCCTGCAGTACCTTCAAGTGACTGCCTCCCAGATCCGGACGTTGCAGGCCCCTCCTTTGTGCCTGGCACTGCTCGTGTTCTACATTCTGCCTCTGCTGTTATATTTTCACATTAGATTTTGTCGGATAATCATGTCAAATAATCCTCACAAAAGCGATTCTGTGCAAACGAAACCATAATCCTTTCTACTTCATTGTAGCCTTGCCAGTCGTAATCGGGAAAAGTGACTGGTGCTACACCCCTCGTTTTGCCTGTGTGCACACTCAATATAGGGCCCGTCAAAGGTGTGTTATGCCGTACAGATACAAATCTCTCTCTTACCTTTGAAGACTGATTTTCCCACTGTGCATCCCAATGGGCCCGCAGAGCAAGACCAACACACACATCCCGAAGCGCTGTTGGATGGCGTCCACAAAGGGCTGGAGATAATACGCCGCATTGTCGAGCGTCCTGTACACACCGACGTGAATACCTGCAATGCCACCTCAAATGAAATCACTCATGCTGCCATCTCCTCTGGAGTCCGGGTTGGACTGTCGGTCAGTGACACCTCCCATGCCTTGAGCCTTTGCTGGTACTCCTGCTCCAACTCAAGCATGCACTCGTGCTGGAATACCGGCAGCTCGATCTCCCAAATCTCGGATGTCACTTTGGCTATGACATCGATCTTTCTGGGCATAGGCTCGGCTGACAAGTTGCACCACCTCTTCAGTGACTTCAAACGCTCCTCGACATGATGTTTGAAACACGTGTCGTAGTACATCCACGAGTAGAAGTGGATGACGCGCCCGTGATGCATCTTGGGTGGCGTGCCATCCAAAGCACCAGTGAACAGATCTTTGAATGCATCCTGGTCGCTCTTCAGCAGATTCCTGTATGTGGACTGGTACCAGGCCCCAATTCACTACACAGACACGTCAGTTCCTAATTCTTCTCTGAATTACTTAGTATGGCACTTACATTTCACAATGTCCTCAGGTGCTCTGCACAGAACTCATTCTCGGTGTCCTCCAAGACTTCATGCACCACCTCAGCCGCTGAGTCTTCCAGGTCAGGGATGTCAAACTTGAGATCCTGGTTGTTGACGAGATGCCGCCCGTATTTTTTGATATACAGTTTGGCCATCTTGGTGTAGAACTGGCCAGACTTCTTAGCCTCGCACTCGCGCAGCCAATCAGCCTTGCACTTGGCGAAGAACAACAATTTTGTGCCGTGCACCCAAGACTGTTTCCCTGGGTGCGCCTTTGGCTGACCTTTCTGATGTCGTGGAGGTTTCACCTTCTCGGTGGTGACAATCGTGGGGACGGGTGGGGGCAGAGGGGCATTCACAGCATCAGGGAGAGGGGGTGGAGGGATGGTATGCACGTCAGGGCGCAGGGGTGGAACGTCAGGACGCGGCGAGCGTAGGGCCATGGGTGGTCCCTCAGGGCATGGGGCGCCTTGTGCATCGGTACACGTGGAGTTCGCTGTGCTGTTGGGGACGGGGGTGGGAGAGGATATGGAGTAGTGCAGCGGTTCTTTTGCTGAGCTGGTGGCTGGCTGGTGGGCGAGTTCGTTGACCAGAAATCGGTTTTCACGTGGGCATTTCACCTCTGGTCTCGTATCACTTTGTCTTGATCTCGCTTTCCAACAGATTAGACAACTGTTTTACAGAAAAAGCAATTGTGCGCTCGCAAGTACATCGTATTTTGTATTCTAATCACACCAATATACCGAGTCCGAAAATGCCTGTGCCTCGTCGTAGTCCGTGGTTGACAGGATGCGGGGCTTAGTGCCCGCAGCCTCAGCCTTCAAGAATGCAGCCTTTGTGTAGCCCCTGTAAAATATTGTATCCAAAAAGAATGTCAGATTCACCCATGCGAGATCAAGTCTGAAACCTACCGATCTGTATACACGATGCACCCACCCACAGCGCAAAATATTGCGCCACTGGGGGCACCGCCGCCCACCACCACGGATCACCCTGGCTCCCGGGATAAATGACCGTGCGGGCGTCCTCAATTATGTTTCCATCTTTATTGCACACAATTAGCTGGCCGGTCACTTCATTGATGAAGTCAGAGACGTGAATCAGCCGGCCACGCGACTTCTTTCGCAGCTGCTGCTGTCCCGGACCCAGCCTGCGCAAGAATCATCAATAACTTGTCCAATTCAGAGCTGAATGTCTCAGCATACCAAACCGAGTTCAGAAAATTGAATGCATGGAAGCAACATTCATCATGAAACTCCGCAATGATTTCCATCTCCCCATCAGCCAAAGTCGGAGGAATCGCAACGAGTTTCCCGTCTCGAATGACATATTGGGTCATTCGACGCTTGTACTCGGCCATCTGCGGGAGGAAGACTTCATCACGGTACTTGACCACATCGGGTCTTTCGTGCCCGTCAACGCACACACCCTTCCGGTAAACAGTTCGCCTAAAGCCCAGCTTGACCAGCCAGTGCCGGGCCGTGCACTCTGAGAGTGGGGTCTTGGGATGGACACCCGTCGCCGGCAAGATCACTTCGTTAAGTGCGACACAGAACTTGGATGGTTTCACGCTGCCGACTTTCTGTGCCATCAACCAATTGCGCACCGCAGAACGCACGGTCTCGTCGCACAGGATGCTCCGAGAGGCCCGCACACCACCTCGTTTCTCAACTGGAAGGGTCTCAAACCTCTGGTAATGGCACGTGAGTGCATGGACTTGGCGTGCGAAATAATTGCCTTCCCCCTCGTGCCACTGTCGAGCGATCTCTATGCTTGCTGCCATGTGCCCCAGGCCTTTGAGTCGAAGGGTCGCAAAATTGCGAATGATGGTGAGCTGATTGATTTTGGACAAGGGGAGAGTCTTTGCCTTCTCCTTGAGTTCGACTTGAGTTCGAGCTTGATTTGATCTTGAATCTCAGCCCATCCCTTGATTTTTTCGACAGCTTTGAAGACGAGAGTGTCGAATTCAGCCTCCATTTCCCACTCATGGATTCGTTCCTCATCTGGCGCTGGAGAGGGAGCGCGGGATGACAGCTCGGAATCAGCTGCATCCAGCAAGAGAACATCGGGTTCATCGACATCGGGCTCATCGGGTTCATTGACATTGGATTCGTCGACAAACATGTCACTGGAGCGTCCAGAATGAATTGACAACATGTCGACATCGCTGGCTGCCCCCTCCATGTTTGCCAGATCCATGTCGAGTGCATGGGCACCATCACCCTCAGGTTTGTCCCCAGAGTTTCCTTTGTCAAGCGGGGATGCCTTGGGTTTTGAAGCCACGGAAAACCCAAGTGAAGTGAGTGATTGCTGCCTGGCTATTGCATCCCGATACCGGTGCTTGGTACGGTCAGATTTCGACGCGACATCGGGCCCTTTTTTGTATGAACCGCGAGCTGCAGCAGATTTTAATCACCAAGGACTCTCGAACACATGAATGGCAACACATCTTTTCTCTCCTGCTTGCGAAGCTCACGCTTGTACCGAACACGGTTCGGAACCCACCCCCCTCATCACTCAGACACTCAATGTTGTCCACTTGAGTGAGGAGGTTCTCCAGCAAAACTTCGTCATCCAGGAAGACAGCCTCAAGGCTGTAGTCGTCTTCTCCTTCAATTTCTTGCTCGGAGTCATTCTCCAAGCTTGCGACAAACTTCAGGCCATCCTCGGTATAGAGGCCAGTGTCCCACTCATCGTCTGAATCGTGGTCGGAGTCGCAATCGGAACTAGGGAGCTCACTAGGCCAATCAGGACTGTAGTGATTGGGCTCGGGGATCGGTTGTGGGATTGGAGACGGGGACTTCGAGCTTCTATTCACTGGTTTGTGGTTTTTCAGGCCGTTCATATTCTGTTTTTGCTTTGACTTGCGTCCCATGGTTGATGAGTGGCTCAGAGAGTTTGTGCGGCCGATACCGGACGAATGGCTTGTAGGATCATGTTTAAGCTTTAGGATCAGACCGTACTCATTGAAAGCTGTTGATTGCAATTTTTTCAGATTTTTCTCGAATATTTTTGGGTCCGGCCAAATTTTGACGGTTAAAATAATTAAAACGCTACTAGAGGGAAATCTGCTCGTGAAACCTTGTTCGTTATATTCAAGACACCTCATTTAATGCATTTATAAGCTTTCTGTGTGGTCTTACCTATCAGCAAAATTCGGTCAACAAATTAGTTGACTTTGTTTGTCTGGAGCTGTACCACCCAGGAAGAACTCAAAAACTTAAGAGAATTATTCCCTCCCAAATTTCTAGGTTCAATGAGGAATAAATGGTTGTTGAGTATAAGTTTTGTCATGGCCAGGGTTACTGGCCTTGGTCGGCCCAGGCCCTTAAGCCCTTAGGTCCCCGAGGCTCGACCATTAAGGGTTATGATAAGGCCTTAATAACCCTTAACCCAATTAAGGCCTTAAAGCTTACGACCAACACTGAAGTATTGTAAGTCGCTAAACAAGCAAATTACTTATATTGAAACAGGTACATACAATGTAAGGGGCATGCTGTATTGATCTGCCACCCTCAGATGCCCCTTACATTCGGCCTATTGGATTAAGCGCTCCTTACAAAAAGACTGGTACATCTTTTTCATCCCCCTCTACTCAATGTTCCTTGGATCACATTCATTTACTTCAATGCACTCTCGTTGGTTACTCTTGTTCTTACTGCTGCCTCAATCATTCTTGCCCATGCTCCTGTCAAGGCAATGTGTTCTGAGCACCTCCTCACCAATGCTCAGAGATTAAAACAGGGGCTCCTGCCTCTTCCTCCTGTTGCAAGATGGTCTCCCACACGTAATTTCCCACATTAAACCCACCAGTCGGTCAATCAATCATTCCACTCACTGACTGCACATTGCTTAAGCCATGCACTCACACCTCGTGCCTCTCCGGCTTTATGTACGACCACCCAGTACGTTGTGAATCTGCCAATAATTTGTATCGCATTGATAGGCCAACAAAACTCGCCACAGAACAATCTCAGGCCTGATAGAAGTTACGGACAGCAGTAGCGGCGTCTCCTATGGATATGTTACAGCCAATTATTACATGGGGTATAGCACGCTGCACGGTTGATCCCATCAAGAACCTCCGAGCAGTCTCAATAATAATCCCGTGTAACCAGAATGCAGACGACTTGGTAGGCCTCAATGTCGCATCAGTGAGTCCGTGGTAGAGGAGAAATACACTACACAACACATGGCTGATATCTCGAGGGGGGGGCAGGGAACAGATGACCACCCATATTTTGGCGCCATCATGAGCTACTATGCAACCGAAAATGACATGTTGAGCGCAATGGACAAGTCAGCCTCACTGATATCTCAACTTGTCTACTTATTAATTCTTATTCATAGCTATGCTTGGATGGGAACAACTGAACCTAGTATGTAGGCCCATCCTTTTTCTTATGCTATGTGGGATCCACGGGGATTTACTTACCTTTTGTCTTGTTCTTTCTGCTAGCCACAGCAGTCCCCACCATTGTTGGAAACTCTCCACAAGATGCTCAAGGTGCTGAGTAGGCTAGCAAGTCTGTTGTACATATTTCAAATTCAAAGCCATACTCCACATCAACGGTGTTTTAATCCATTCTCTATGTTTGTGTCAGTGGATCTATGATTTGACTGATGCCACGCTGACCCTGACTTGGTACAACACCAACAGCTGTAATTATCTCTTGTCCTCACACCAGAGGTCTAGCATTGACATGATGTCCTTTACCCTCCATTAGCTGCAGGGAACAACGATCCCCGTCAAAGTTGGCTCGATCTTGTACGCCACAGGGAATGTTGAACAATTAGTGGGCCATTTTAATCGGCCGGATGTTCATATTATTGTGCGTAGCTTCATTCTCTGTCTCCTTCCCCTGGTTTTATCATTTATTGCAATGCTAATAGCTGTACTTGGCTGGAAATATTGTCTGGTACAAACAACTGTGGTTCAAAACCGCTAGATCTGGAGCCCACATAGTCTATTGTTAAGCGGCAGGGTCCGATCGGGGTAAGACCTTGTTACATAATGTGCACAGCCACCCGGCCTTTGAACCTCCAACCACAGAACAACCATGAACATTTTCTACCCATTTCAACCACTCAACCGGACCTAATGTATGTTTGAAACCTTCTGAAATTTATTCGGAATTTTAGAGCACTATTCAACCCTCAGTACTTCAACACAGTGTGCAGTCATGTGAAATACTTGGACATTTCTACCACCCCATTCTGTAGTGTATTATGTGAGAGTTGCAACTGAGCACGCAAGAGTTCGCAGCGAGCAGAGGTATATAAAGCACAAAGTACAGGGGGGGGTACAGGATGCAATGGGGGATTTTGCTGGCTTGAGCGACAGAGTCCAGGGTAAATATAGGGAACGGCAACGAGACGGTAGCTAGGGATCGAGGTGCACATGGAGGGTGATCGGAGAGGGCGGTGAGTCAAGGAGGCGCGTGACAGGCCATTTCCAACATATTAAAGTTTTTTGAGTACATAGAGACATTTGGAGCACTTCAGAGAATGTATTTGCGCAAAAAGATCAGTCTAATGTTGATTCTGTAGGCACAAAACATCGAAATCCGGCGGCATGGCTGTGCAGATTATGTAATAAGGTTTTACCCTGATCGGACCCCGCGCTTACCAACAGACTTCAACATATCGAGGTACGAGATCAGGTTATATTGAAGTGTCTGTCTGCGAGAGACTAGAGCCCACAGGTGTTTGTTGTTGGAGGAACAACTGCATCACCAACGCACTGCCATCGTTGACTCTATGGGCGCTGCTGTTCGCATCGCTTCTATACACTGGTTTTACTCATCTGGACTCATGCTGTTCGTTTCCTTGCCTCTTTATTCATATGTACTCATACAGACTCATTTGCGCGCTGTTTCCTTGTCGTGGTTACACATCTCCTTTCGTACTTATGAGTAACTACTTGTATAAGTACCGTTGAAAATGTATCGAGACCCCTGCGCGTTTGCAGAGGGTCACTGTGGTATAAGCAATAGCCCGATTTCCAACATTTGTTGGTTTTGGCACTGAGCTATTTTCATCCTTTTTGTTTTATTGTCCCTCGCAGCCTAGAATACAGGCTAAGGTATGCATATTAAACCTTTCCACAAGGGTTTTCCGCCGCTCTTTTCTGCCTGTTCTTGCCGTCGACATAATTGTTATTCGGACTTCAACTGACATTGGGTACTTGATTTTACTTTTCGCAATGCTTGACATCCATTACCAATATCTCAACACCAATTTCAACATGTCGAGTCAATAGCTCCGTGATCAGTGGCCCCGCTTCTGTAAGTCTACTATGTCGATTCGGTTAAGCAGGCGACCTGCGTAACTCCTGGGGCTGCGCGATTTTTGTTCAGTTTTGGCACCATTCAAACTCCCCAAAGTTTCCACCATCGTCATTTTATATCTTCGGTGAAAATACAGACCCAGTAGCCGTTTCGTACCATGAAATGGCGGCTGCAGCCACCCGTGCCACAACTATCATATTAAAATGGCTAGGCTATTATTGCATGAAAGTATATAGGACCTGAAGAGCTATAAAAGCGAAACAGGTTTGGTGTTGGATCCCCAGCACCCTGTTGTCCTGTTTCGCAACCTTCTTGTGTGTATTTTATACTATCCCCCTAGCCCTAGAACTGCACACAGTCAAAGATACACCGTTTGCGCTCCAAAAAGGAAAAAAAAAAAACTTTGATGGGGATGAAACCAAAACCGTAGAAACCCGCTCATTGGATTGTTGTCAGGCACCCCTTTATAAAGCCCCAAGGTTTCCAATCTAGCTCCTTGCCTCTTCTTGACATTCAGTGGTGCTGTACATTACCCGGGGAGCTGCTCTCTGTTTCTCCAAGTCATTGTCGGTTGACCGCCCACCGAGCGATGGGGGTGGGGATGTATTATACTCACATGGTCCAAATGTCTGAACAACGAGTTTATCAATGACAAACAGGCAGTAATATACAGATGGTTATCTATACATGTGCCTACTAGATGCCAACAGAGCACACATCATTCCAGGGGTACAAGGCACTCTCACTAGGATGTATGTTCACGTCTCTTGAGAAATCAAATATTACGAACTAATAGCTCGAGCCTCGACCAACAGCAGATTTCAGAGTAAGGCCAAGAGACCAGAGACTGATTTCGGGTGGGCGCCAATGGTTTCTCAACGTGCGCGTCCAAGGAAATTTGTGGTGTGAACACTCGGGACACGAATTCGAACGCCTGAGCCTCTGCATTGCACTGCAAACGCGTAAAATTTCCGTTGCTTCGAGGGCTTACAGCGTTTGCGGAAAAGGTTGGCTGCGCCATTTTTCGAAAAAAAAATATAATTAATTGATTGCCGGATCGATATGCTATATATAGGCGAAAAAGTTACGAAAAAGTTCATACCTGTCACTTCTCGTTGCCCTCATTCCACCCTGTTGGCTTCAGACCATGCTCTGCCCTGCCTCAAGAAAACTTTGCAATCTCACACCACAATTGATACCTCCATGTAAATGCAGAATAATCATTGGGACAGTCCCAGACACCCCGCTGGTCGTGCAAAGTGAATATATATAGCGCATCGATCCGGGAATCAATTATTTTTTTAAAAAATCGAAAAATGGCGCAGCCAACCTTTTCCGCACACGCTGTAACATTATGCGGATCTACATCTCCAAGAACAAGTGTTCCGTTCAAGCGATTCAGTTTCGGGCAAGAACGAAATAGGGGATTTTCCCAATCCGGAATATATATTCTGATTGCCGATGAATTGCCGTTCTGAAACCTTCTCCCGACATCCACTAGCCGACGCGGTGTCCCCGATGAGCTCGCAACAGTCCCCGCGAAAAGGTATCGTGTCCCAATTGGCAGAAATCTTAATAGTATTCAATTTTGTAGATCTGGTGTATGACCCCGACCAAGACGCGAATGAGAAACGGGAGATTCGCGGTGGCTACCGCTCCCTGCACAGGCTAATTGGTATAATGAACCTCGAAATCGCAATCCACAACGTGTTCACGTCGCCACCGTTACTTTCCAGATAATCCACACGGGAACCTTTCGCCGACAAAGCTCACGTCCAATGTCAAGCGCGCGGATGAGCTTTTCTCCAAAGGCACGTCGTCGCCCTCGGGGCTAAAAGCATGACAGCCAATCTCATGCACCTCCAGTGAAAGCTCCGCAAGAGGCCACCCTCGACTCGGCCTTTTTGCTCAAGACATCGAACACGAGCGCTTGCTACGCGCGTGCCCTCAAGCTCGGTTCTGGCGGCTTCGACAGGGACGACTTCGTGACAAGGCTAATACTTTTCATGGGAGGTTACAAGGCACCCGAGGACGCGTCCTCCGATGTTGAAGATGATTCAAACGAGTATCTCGATTGGGCCAAAATCGGTCGTCGCGCCCTCGCGAAAAGCCGACGTGTTCCGGCCATGGGATTCATGTGAGCGTTAATTGTTCGATTTACTGGAAGTGCTGCATAACTCTGGGGAACAGGCTGGGTCCGTTGTCGATCGAGCAAAAGGCACGTGCAGCGCATAAACCGCGCGCCAAACTCGAGAAGAACAAGAACGACGAGCGAAAGCCGCAAGAGATCCGGGAAGAGGACATCGCGCGGTCCGAAAACGAGACGACAAAGAACGTCGCGACGGTCAGTGCCTCCTCCCTCCCTCACTATCTGCGAAAACTAAACTAAGTCTCAAACTCCGTAGGTCGCGACGCTCCTGGAACAAGTCGAGCGGGTCAACCTCTTCAAAGTCGTGATCAACCCAGACAGCTTCGCCCAATCTGCCGAGAACATCTTCTACCTCTCCTTCCTCATCCGCGATGCGAAGATGGCGTTCGAGATCGACGACGAGTCGGGGGAGCCCTTCGTCTGTGCGTCTTGTCCTTTCTTTTCGCCCCTCTCATACCTCATGTTATGTGTCACTTTTTCGCAGTCGCGTGTCAAGAGCCCACAGACGAAGAGCGCGCAGAGGCCGGCGGCTTGCTGAAGCGGCAGCTCATCTTCGAGTTCGATATGGCTACGTGGCAGGTTAGTGTTGTCTCTCTTTTCCGTTGCCAAGTTCTCTGTGCATTTTTCTGTTGTTGATTTTCGCCGGGTTTTCTCGACCTCTTTCTTTGGGTTCCCTTTACTGACTCTCATTCAGCGCGCAATCGATGTCTTCAATATCACAGAGTCCTTCATACCCACGCGGCCGCGCGCGGGGACTAGGCTGGGGGACAAGTGGTACGGGTAGAGTGCGAGTGGCGCTGCCAGTGAGACCTTATATCTTTTCAGCGGTTCGGCTTATCATACTTACTGTGTATCATATCGTAATTTATATCCATTCCATTGTGATAATCGCGCTGACTAGCTATAATTCCTCGTGTGGTGTCCGAGATATATGGGTAAGGGTATCTTTGATAAAATCCGAGCCAACCAAACGGTAGATTGAAGATGAAAGTGTCCCTGGACGTGGAATGAGCGCAACGTCATATCCAGCGGTTGTGCTGATTTCTGACGCTCAGGCTCATGCCCCGGTCGGCGAGCGTCTGTAATTTCTGTATAACCCGCAAATTTGGGGCCGTTTCTTCGTACTGCACCGTCAACGAGAACGACTGCAGCTGAACATGCTCCGGCGTCAGCAATCCCCGCCGGGCAAGGACCTTCGCCATGTCGTAGAACATCTCGTGAATGTTGCTGTCCGCCATCCTGTGGTGGGAGAGCGAAAGATGCTGCAGCTGGGGGAGGAAAGATTCGCTGCAGAGCGAGGCGAAGAGAGTCATGATGGTGCTGGCTTCTGTCGCGGCGAGGTCTAGGCTCTCGAGCGAAGACAGGGTCTCGAGGAGCTGGATGGCCGGCGCCGTGAGCAGTTCCGAGATGAAGTGCAGACGCAGGCGGCGCAGCTGGCACCGGGATCGCGAGACTAGGGAGGAGATTTGGGATAGGTCCTCCCCGTTCAGGGATCGCCCGGCGAAGTTCAGCTCTTCGAGGCCTGGCAGCGTGATATACATAAAAATCGCGGAGGGCGAGGTACCAGACATAATCAGGGCAGTGAGATGAGAACGGGACGCCACGGGCCGGAGGGACTGCTGGCCTTCCTGGATTTCGAAAGAGCAGGTGAGAAGGTGAGGAGCCCGACGCAGACATTCCAGACAGTCTTCAGCGCTGGCAGCAGTGAGCTCGAGGCTGGTCAACTGGTTCCAAGGAAGGATAAAGTGGGATGGCCGAAAATAGCCGCTCAAACAGACATGCTTTAGCATCGGTGCGAGCTGAAAAGCCGCGATCGGTGCATCGACTACGCGGGGGATGCTGTGAGCATCAACGACAAGACGCTCAAGCATGGGGAGCGGTTCTTGGGCCAGGAACTGGTAGAATCGATTAAATGGAAGCTTGAGTGTTAAATCGTGCCACCGCTGGCGGTGACCATCCAGGAGGCCGACGAGGCTCTCGTCGGGGTCAGGATGGTTCATGTTCGCAATGATAGCCATGGTTAGTGGTTCGTCTTGCGCACGGGAAAGCCAGGTCCCAAGCTGTGAGACCCACCAAGAGTCGATGTATCCGGGGCGAGGGCCACGTCTCCCACGAAATTCGGGCAGGTGTATATCGTTCCAGAGTTTCGGCATCGACAGGACGATCAGCCTCCAATCGCGGCAGATTTTCGTCAGTAGAATGGGTGGATTATTCAGAAGGTTCGCTGATCCGGTGGTCGAAACGCAGCGTAGAAAGATTTCCGATGTAATTTCGACAGGCAAGGTGAGAGCTGGACACGTTCCGTTGGAAGCGGCGTGATGCTGGCGGTCGCCTATAAAAATACAATTGAATGCATACCAAACACGTACTGGCATAAGGGAGAGAAAACGTACTCATCGCTCGCTGGTTTACTCAAAGCCTCCGGCCACAGGACGTGGTGTGAGATTGCTGAAAATGACGTTACCTCCACAGCCAACCAGATCATAATCAACTCAACCGGAGATCCCCGGACCGAAATTTCTTTTTTCCTGCCACCACCCTCGCTTACTTCACTCGAACCGTTCATCCAGCTGCACTGTGGACCGAAATTAGATTGTTTTTGGATCTGGTTCGTTTCGTGATTCGCCCTACCACTCCTAGTGCAGTCTGGATCTCGTACTTACCTCGGATCTTTCCAACACTGAATCTGGCTTGGGGCAGAGAGAATCAATCTCGTATCCATACGCCTAAACTCATGCCATGATCTGCCTGCTTCCGATTTTCTCGGCGACCCGATGGCTCGCAACTGCGATAGATCTTGGGAGCTCAGATGACTTCATTTTTATTTTTGTAACTAACAGGAAATCAAAGCTTCTTCAATTGTGGCACCAAATCATTTTCACTTTCGTTTTCTGCGTTTGTGATGGGGCCTTTCCCCGCGGAAATGGCCGTGCCTACAATGTGCCACTGCGCGTTCATATGTATACACGATTCGACAATTCGGTTAAGCAACGTAGCTCCTGTCGATAAGAGGGCTGACGGTCAAAGCGAACATCTCGTTGTGGAGCCTCTTGCGAATCCCTTTAAGCCTTTGACTAGCATTAATGCGTTCGGGCCTCCCATCCTCCGAGCGAACACTTCGGAATATGATTCAATCTTACACATCTATCCAAGCATTTTACCTTTCACTGAATCCCGCGCGTCAGCAGACAATCCTTACCCCACTGCAGAGTGCGACCATCGGCTTTCCTTAAATATTACAACCTCGGCGATACTTTATAAGCAGCCACCCTTTTTCCGTGGTTCTTGCTCGATTGAAGATGCTCTCTCAACTTGCACGTTCGATCTGGAGTATTGTTGCCATTGCATCAGTACCTCTGCTTCTCGGTCTTCCCCAAACTACGGCCAAGTGTCTCAATCCCTCTGTTCGGAGGGAATGGCGCTCGTTCACGAATAATGAAAAGGCGGAGTGGATCAGAGCGGTCAAGGTTGGGAATTCCCTGAGACCAGATCAAGTCTCTGCTCATATCTGTACGCCTCAGTGCCTTGGAACCTTGCCTCACAATGACGCCTTGGCGCCAACCGTGAATCCTCCCGATATCGGGCCCGTCAATATCTCTGGGTCTTACTATGATGACTTTGTCTATCTTCATATGGTTCGTTCAATTGCTGTTCGATTTCGAGTAACTAACGGCGGAGTTACAGGGTAAGTCTGAGCCATCTCTCAATATGACTACTCACGCAACTTCTTCGCGGCAAGACCTCAACATAAAGGTTTTATCGCACTTGTATCTTGGTACATGTTTTTAAACTACGTCTCTCTCCCAGATACACTTCACTGGCTTATTCTTGCCCTGGCACCGTTGGTATGTCCATGTGTACGAAGGCGCATTGAAGAGCAAATGCAACTTTCGTGGAGTTTCTCCTTACTGGGATTGGACTAAAGGTCCGACTGCCTTCGAACTCGCACCAAATATTGACGAATGTAAACCAGATGCATCGAACGTGTACGAATCCACGCTACTCAAAGATGCCAGCCCCGTACACGGACTGGGCGGCTGGGGCGATCCTAACAATGACTACCGCGTTCCTGATGGCGCTTTCTCCTCCTCGTCCTCTTTTCGTCTATCGTACCCCTCACCACATACCATCCGCCGCAATTTCACGCTGCAGCCGTACATGAACTTTCCTCTCCCCGGCTTCATCACAGACCCGCTCCTCGAAGCCAATGCGACGTTCACAAAAGGAGAGATCGACAAGCTCACAAACGGTTTTGTGGGTGATTTCAAAAGGTTCCAGACCTATTTCGAGGCGTTCAACGTACGTTCTACACGGTTGACGATTTCTTTCCGGGTTAAATCTTATACTCGAAGGGGTCGCACGGAGGAGTGCATAATATCGTCGGCGGGTAGGCATTCATGATGATCCCTTCAAAACCTCTCATGCGATTGACACAGGGACTTGGGTGGAACCTGCCCCGACACTGCGCCTCCTGGATGCGTGGGCGGACCCACGTTTTCTCCAAATGGTTAGGTCCGAACGTTATAGTCCCATGGCCAGCGCACGCTAACTTGGATTGATTCCCAGACGTTCTTTTCTGGCTCCATCATGCGGTAAGTGTCTCTTTCTATTCCCCACCGGAAAGAGCGAGACCGCTAAGCTCGCATTACTCCTCAGATGTTAGACAAGATTTGGTATGATGATCATTTTCGGCTGAGAATTATCCCTGAATGCGGTCGGTCGAACGCAGGTTCGATTGGCAACACAAGCACCCGGCGAACGCCCGAGCGTTCCAAGGCGGTGCGGTCGAGGCGCTGGAGAATGTCACCATATTCAACATGTTCCCTAATGGCCAAGCACCATTCCTTGATGTTCGTGTTAAATTTCTCGCGATGTGAAGTTGGACAAATCACTGACCATAATTCCAAGTTGAACTCGACCATGCCCTCGGATGGACTATTCCCGGAGGTCAAGATATCTGATGTAATCAGCACGACGGATGGCATTCTGTGCTATATCTATGAGTGACGATAAGTAGTTTGTACATATAAATAAATTCGGGGTGGTAGCGTGCAGGTGGTTTTTCGCGTACAAGCGAATCAAATCACTACCATGCGGATTTCGCAAGTATTTCAGCCCATGCACGCCCACCCCTGCTGAAATAAGCGATTCCTTCATTAACTTCATTTTGGATCCGACGGTGCAATCACATGACCGCGTCAAACCATCAGGTGACAGCCTTCTCCCTTGCTTCCCGAGTTACGCCGGCGGCAAGGCATCATGCTACAGAGGGAACTATCGCGCATGAATCGAATAACCCAGCTACAGGACGAAACCCAACAGCTCCTGACCATTATGGCCAGCAGCATTGTCTACCTCACCTCTCGCACCGATTTCGTCCAAGTCAGCGCCGACATTCCAATAACGAAGCAGCGCAATCCAGACAAGTACGATTCTACAGAAATCTTTCAAGGTCATGCACGCAGCTCTAGAGATGAAACGCCCCTTACGCATTTTCCTCTGCAGAGAATAACAAAGAGCTCGCAACCGATCTCATTGTCAAAGCCAAGCAGGTCGAGTACCTCGTGAAATCTCTCCCGCAAACCGAGCCAAAAGAGGATCAGGTACGACCCAATCTCCGTTTCCATTTCTCAACTGGGGTTCTTTATTTGGGTCCAGGATGAACGTCTACTAGTCCTCGACGCAGAGATGACGGTCGTGAATGATGAATACATCCAAGCTGTCGCACGATCGAGTGCGTTTATCCCTCGCTTCTGTTTTGAACATTGCGCCTCAATTGACGACCGCCAGAGGTTTTACAGGTCCAAATAACGGACGTACTCAAGCTTCTGCTTCAAGAACCCGACCCTGGGCTCGAGGAGATCTGTCGCTAGCTTGATTAGTTTCTACTCCAGTTTACCTTGGATGACCATTTCCATTTGCAAGGCTACTCCATTCAGGATTTCGTGCAATTTCAGTAGCCTGAGAATATACATACTTCCTGGAGCACGTGGATGTCTTGCGAATGTGCCACGAGAAGGGTAGGTCACAGACATTCCCCAAATGTCCTGCCGTGGGCTGCATGGAGATCGGCTTGTCGATGGCTCCGGAAACTAGTTGCGTCCATCGTTGAATTCCGTTTAAAAACCACTGATGTTCAGCAGCTCACAAACCATATTTTTCACGGCCACTCTCCTCTACGATGTCCGGCAATCCTCTTAGTATCGTTCAATTCCGTGGCCCGTTGCTACATTTTGGTTGAATGTTTTATTGTGGAGTGTCCGCTCCGAATTTCACGAGCGCGCCACAGTACCTGGGCTCCCAAGTCGCGGAGACGGCAATCTACTACCGTCATTTATCCCTTTTTCGGGGACGGATGAACACTGGAAAGGTCCGGAAAGGTCAGGATCATCTTCGTTCACTTACGATTCAGTTGATTTCTATAGTTCAGATGTAATCCTTGCCTCTTGAAAAAACCACAAGGTTTGGCGGCGCATCCAATTTTGGGGCACAAATCTCTTGACTCCGCCGCGCACCATACTCTTCGACACAAGTTCTCCTGTATTTTCCGCCATTCGTCAACGCCGTGCTGCGTCCCGTCGCCCATTTCCACTTGACACAGGCCCCGGTGTCGGCCATGAAGCTATAAGGTGGCGGATGCGTCCCCTTTCTACACTCCCTTTTTTTCCGGTCGATCCGGTATCCCGTTCATTTAATAATTCAATGTATTTTATTTCGCCCTCCTTGCCCTTAGCCCTCGCGATTCCTTATATTGCTCCGCCCACTGGAATGCCCCGTGACGGCGACGTCAACGCCGGCAAGACCGTTAACAACCCTCGAGTTGTAACGACGGGCGAGTTTGCCTTTCGTCATCTAAACTCTCAAGAGCCCATTATTGCCGTGTTAGCACTTGACCCGAGCTTCATTCAGTAGGCATTCTTCAGCGACGGCCAGCAACCCCCGGTAACAGGCCAAACAGCCTCCCTGACGAGCGGAAACAATTAATCGATTTCTGTTTGCGCACATTGCTGGCTATTACACTGACCAACGGGAAACAACTTATCCACAGGATCTGGCAACGGCGCCCCAATTGGGCTCATCCCAGCCTCAAAGGACATGCCTTCGGCCAAGTTTGTCTACCCGAAGAAACTCGACACTTTACCCGCCAACACTAAGTTCACCATCCAGCTCGCGATTAGAAATCCAATGTTCGTCATTTGCTCACGTTCTGTCCTGATCAGTAATGCGATTACCGTAGGCTGCCACTTCGCCAGCCACCACGAGAGCTACGCTGGAGCGCCTTAGCAGCTCGGTCCAGATGGCACGATTCTTGGACACATACATGTAGCCATTGGGGATATCGGCGCGCTCGACTCCGTCGAGGTCACCAACCCGAACAGGTCCGTATTCTTTAAGAGTATCACCGAGCCGCTCCGCAATGGCCAGGTCTCGGCCGTCGTGAAGAGCGGTGTACCCGCGGACTTATACCGTTTTCTTCGCTGAACTCCGCGGCCAGGCACCAGCCGGTGGTGCCATTGCGGAGCACGGGAATCTCGATGACTGCGTCTACGTGTGGACAATTGACTCTTCCCGCATGAGCTGATCTCAGACATACGTCCTCACACTGTTCACCGCGCAATAAAGCTCATTGTTGTGTTTTAATTTGTCTCAATGTACATGTACGTGGCTATACCGGAACTACTTCGTGGTGCTGAATTACTCTATTTCGGACGTTCTTTACGGTCTACTTCAAAATATCCTTCGATCCCACAAATCTAATGCCTATGTTCTCCATTTCCACCTTTGCGTTCTTCCAACCTTCGCCTGGATCGACTGCCTTGGTCGCGTCCTCGATGATGTACGTATCAAATCCTTCTTTCACAGCATCTTCGGCGGTAGCTTTGACGCAGTAATCCATGGCCAAGCCAACGACGTAGACGTTGCCCACACCATTCTCTTTGAGATATCCCCCCAGCTCACTCCGAGCGACGCAAGGATCTTCAAATGGATCAGCAAACGCAGAATACATCTCCACCCTCTGGTCTTGTCCCTTCTCCACGATCTTATCCACTTTTTCGATATGGAGATCCGGCACTAGCTCGGCACCCAGGGTGCCCTGGACGCAATGGACAGGCCAAAGACGCGTCTCGTATCTGTCCGCCGAATTATAGGGGTTTATCACCGTCGCAAAGGATTCGAATGGCCGATTATTGGGCTCCGGGTGATTCGCCGCAAAGGAGATGTGGTCCTCGGGATGCCAGTCTTTCGTCGCGACTTTGAGGTCGAATAGCGGTGAACGGAGGAGACCGTTGATGATTGGGACGATATCGCGGCCGCCAGAAACGGCAAGACTTCCGTTCTGGTTTGGGGAGGTTATCGACAGGCCAGGTGAAGTTCAAAGACGAATTACCGGGGGACAGAAATCCTCCTGCAGGTCCACGATGACAAGGGCAGCTTTGGAGACCATGGACGAGAGTGAAGACGGAAAGATTGGTTAGCGCGGTCTGACAAATTAGCGGCCAAACCTTTCGGGGTTTCGGCGTGATTGCCGAGGCACCGCATCTCTTACTATGGAAACCCGGACCACACTGAGAAGAACCCACCGTTATAAGGGCGACGCGCCACCTGTTACGCCCACAAACTGATGTAAATTAACGCGCACTAAAGATCGCAGGTGCACGGTAAGATACGCAAATTTCGGTGATCTGCTGTGCACACCTTAAATACAGCGAAATCCGTCCCATATCTACTCTCTTATCTACAAGATCTCTACGGCCGACATCATGATGATCTACATCAATAACGGCCAACATCTCCATCAATAACGGCGCGCCGCCGCCATCAAGTGTCAAGACCGCGCCATCGACGGTCTTAGCGCCGTCACGGTTGCGCCCCTCGTTAGCCCGCCAGCCGACATCTGCCATCAAAAACGGCACGCCGTCGCATCGACAATCAAGTTGAACCATCAATGGTCTTGACAGCGCCGCCGCCGCTCTGAGTAATATACACCACTTGAATTGAACAAAAATACGAAATATACCGTGCATGGGCCTGAGAATAACCTGCCTCTGCATCGTGCGGTCCACGTTCTCTTATTTTCCTTCTCGTCTTTGTTCTAGGGTGCACGCGCGTCGACGGCATCCAACATTTCAACATCAGAACGGGAGCAGACACACACACCAGGGCAGTTGTCGCCGCCGCAGTGGCGGCGAAGTGGCCATCCGGGTCGAACCAATCGACGAGCTCGTCCGACATGTGCATGCCCCAAATAATCGTCGAAGCCCCGCTTCCTGCAGTGCATCGGGCATGGGGGACAGACCTTGCATAACGGAATAACGACGGCGGAATGCGGTGTTGTTGTACCTGTCGTCTGAGAAGGACGAGGCGTCATCCTTGTGTTGCTCCTCCTCACCTCGTAAAGCAATGTAGCGGCGATGAGGGCGCTGTCTTCAGGTGGGACTGCGTGACGAGGTTAGGTTCGTGCCAAGTGGGTTGGCCTCCTATTTCCTACATCACAGAAATTCGGCATTCACAATAATGAGCCAGAGAAATGAAAGACAGTGCACCTTTCCTGCCGTGTAAGACTGGTCGCAGGGTACTCCCTCACATTCTTTCTGTAAAAAAATTAGCCTGTATGAGAGAATGCAAATGAAACGAAAGTAGCCATGGTTGTGATATCGCTCGGATGCCTCTGCCGCCTTCTCGAAGTAATTTTAAACACTGGAGACTCAAATGCTACCTGCATGTAATAGAGCACTTACTGTTGCATGCGCCGTTGCATTTATTAATACAGCTTCTCTGTATTCCTGCAATGAACGTGTCAATGGTGGTGAAGTGGAAAGGATTTACTTCCGGTGTAGCACCACAGATTGTACCTGTTGAGGTGTTTGGTCTCGGTGTCCAAAGATCGTGACACCACCGACCGATGTTTCCGGACAGAAGTGGGGATGTGGTGGTAAGAGCTGAGAGACTACAACATCCCAATCAAAGTTTGAGATGGATCGGAGCTGAGATATCAGTTCGCGACTCTCATTCCAACACACAAAAAATCATACTGTTTGTTACAAGTCTACTACTGCCTTCAAAATTTCCATGTAGACTACTGAACGCTTCTGTAAAGTCATATCAAATTGACGATCTTCCAGCTAATGCACACATATTCTGATTTATTTTTTTCTGGGTCAAAAAACCAAAACTGCATGAAACAAGGTCAGGTTGCATATCCCAAAGTTTGAGAGCAGGCGATCGAGGGGAAGTGGTTGGGCGGGGCAGCACAATCAGTTCGCGACTTCACATCAGTTCGCGATCGCTTCCAAATCGCTTCGGTGCTGCACAACAAGTCCTCAACTGCCAGGAAGACAAATAAGACCATATTCATACGGAGCTCGCGAGGAGCATGGCACAAAAAATGGCATGACTGGGTGAGCGCCGTCCCGTCCCTTCCTCATTGTTGTTTCGTTCTCTGCTCCCTCTACTACCTATTCCCCATCCTTCGCTATCCAACCACTCACCCTCCTCCCCTAGCTCGTTCCCTCCCTAATTTCTCCGCTGCTCCACTCGGACGCGACAAGACCTACACCCTCCCTCCTGACGGTGATAATACTCACAATTGTGCACCGTGAATACAATACAATCACCTCACATCTCACATCTCATTCATTTCGGTGTTTCACATTGATAATTTCTCACCGAGAGTTGCTCAGTCAAATCGGCAATTCAAAAAGGAGAGATTGTATTGTGCGTCGTGTAGTGTACAGCCTTCGGGCTTGCGGAGCTACGTCCGTCGATGCCAGGGCTGATAGCTGACCATCGCACAAGTCTGAAGGTGGTGTAGGAGGCCTGCCTGCGGTCAGCCAGAGCACCAGCTCGTCGCCTTCGAGAGCAGAATCGTTAACGAGGAGACTACGGGGCCAACCGTCGCGAGTGAGAGTACGGTGGAAGGGACTAGCGCCCGGCGTAGCCACCTTTACTGTGGAACGACGGGCGCAACCGCGCTGTCAAGACCATGGTCGTTGGCGCGGTCTTGACACTTGACGGTGTGCTATTCTTGATGGCAGATGTCGGCTGGCGGGCTAACGAGGGGCGCAACCGTGACGGCGCTAAGACCGTCGATGGCGCGGTCTTGACACTTGATGGCGCGCCGTTATTGATGGAGATGTCGGCCGTTATTGACGTAGATCATCATGATGTCGGCCGTGATGAGAGATCTTGTAGATAAGAGTCTAGATATGGGACGGATTTCACTGTATTTAAGGTGTGCACAGCAGATCACCGAAATTTGCGTATCTTACCGTGCACCTGCGATCTTTAGTGCGCGTTAATTTACATCAGTTTGTGGGCGTAACAGGTGCGACGCGCACATTAATGAACTCTGCGTGTCGCCAAAAAAGCGCGCCCCGGGCCGCCGGCCTAACATCACCGTTAGAGCGATGACATCATGGACTACAGCACGCGCCACTTGCTTCCAGCCACCACATATGAAGTCCCACACTTCTCTACTAGTACTGGTCTCCCACCATGCCATCCAACACACAGAAGCGTAGCGAAGAACCCTGCCGCAGGTCATGCCATCCAATCACCGCCGTCATCGCAACACGGAGAAGGAAAATCATGTTTTCCATCGACGCAGAGCGCTGCAAGTGTGTCAATTTTGCGACTCTAATACCCGTCCTCATTTGCCGCAGACGAACCCAAGCGTCTTCGGGAGCACAATGCACAGCTAGAGCACACTGTCGAAGCCAACGGGCTCCAGTCACATCCCTCGCGGTCGACACGCACTTCTAAACTGGTATAATTTTAATCTCCGTTGTTCCATGCAGTGTACCAAGCAGGATGCCCGCCATTGTCGATCCGGTATTTTCGCTTTTTACATACATGTTCTCGTCCTATAAAAGGGCCTTTTATAGGATGAGAGTTGAACCTGTACCGTCTTGACTTTAAGCTTACCGAACGCGAACTGTGCCGCTGCGGCACAGTGCCACGCTCTGAAACGAATGATCGAATCAAGTGTCGGCCGATTGCCGCAGTTGTGCCGCATCGGCAATTCGGATGAAATGGACTGGGATTCGTAGTTTTTGGCCGAGCTGAAGCTTCGAAGACGCATACGCTACTATCACAGAGTAATCGGGTATCCTTGAAGCCAAAAACTGCTACTTCTTCCGAGTTTGAAGCATTGGGAGTGGTTCGTAGATTTTTCGACCTGCCATCAAATTCATATTTCTAGCCTCTCAATCGTCTTGGGATGCTAGGGAGCTCTGGAGATATATTTCTGATGCTGGAGTGCATGATGCTCCGCAACAATGGCGACAAAGTCATGATTTTAGCGAGGTATGTGCAAGTACCTCTACAGCTCGCGCTGAAAACATGGATTTTATTTTGCTCAAAGTGTCCAAGGCCCATATGGGTGACACTCACTACGGCCTAATTCTGAAGTTCAACCAGTACTGGTAAAAATGGCTGGGAGTGGTGTCATTCCGCTCATTGCCGGGCAACGGGTTCAGCAGAGCCAAAATCAATATTCCAGGTCTTTTGGTCGGTTCCAGGGGCTATCTTCGATTATTCAGGCATTTCTCATCATAGATCATTGGTAGACAACGCAAGATGGCTCTCAGAGCTCTCCTAGGTTGAATACCAAGGCTTCTTCCATCTTCGGGCATCTCGGAGTTCTGAGTAAATTCATTTCTGCAAGTATGCTTGGTACATATCAGCTGATGACATCTTCATTGATATAGAGGTTCTGCTGCCCACTATCATTGAAAAAACCAAGCTAATTAAAGGCTCTGATCTATAATCTTGGAAATTGGGCAGCGAGGTTATTATTTCAATAGTTTCCCACTTCTGAAAGTGAGGTGCTTGGAGACTAACATTATGTAGACATACATTGGGCTGTTCCAATGGTCTCCCGACCAACACCAGCCAGAATCTGCTCGACCCAACTGCTTCCCCCGTTTGGGTCAGCTACGGCCATCAATCGGCCTCGTATCCCATCATTTGTTTCAGAGCCGGGTTTCCATACTGTACTTCCGCAACTTGTCTGCAACCATAATGTCTTACCTCAAGAAATGTTCACGGCTACCATCATTATCGCAGCAGCTGGCATCAGGCCCAAGTGCGTCCACGCGTTTCAAAGAGCCTGAGTCGCTACGGTCCAAGTCCAGCCAAGTCCTCGCGATCACTGGCAGTCTTGTCTGAACCCGAGTCGGGCCGCAAGTTCACATCCTCAACTCGAGTTTTGCCTATCGTTCTGGGCAAGAGGTGAGAGATCTCTGGATCTTTCAATTTGATGTCCAATAAGCGAGATCAGTGATGGGAATATTCTTAGTACAAAACGCCTCACAATACACTGTTTTTGCACGGATAGAGGCCTGAAATGTTCAGAGAGTAAGCAGCCATGTTTTTCAGCTCGAGAGAGCGCAAATGAGACGAATAACGTAGGTTGTTGGATCGCCCATTGATATTATGTCAGCTGATGAGTCGCCCATGAAGACCTTCCGAGTGCCTCCAAGCACGAAAATACATCGTGGATATGTATTTTAAGATTTTAAGAGGTACATGAAGTAAGCTATTCATGTAGTTGAGCCTTGGTTGAGGAGAAACAAGAGGACTCGAAATTTGATGGCATGTCCCGTTTTGGGGGGGGTGGGTCGTGGGAAGTATTGGCTGATCCAGAGATCGCTCACCTCTTGGTTCTGGGTGTCAAATCAAGTGCCGTATAGGAAGTACCAGTTTTGCTAATTCGGATCGTTCCCGTGGCCCCACGGCCACCATCGCTTCTCTTCTCTGATCCGATGGTCTTTAGGCGGTCGTATGCTTCTATCTGGTACAAAAGGCTACGTAACCCCCAAGCTCCTGAGGTGCTCCCACTACATATCCTCGTAAGATGCACGACTCCGAAACTACAGCCCACCGGGCCAATCCCCAACACACCTATGCCGCTGCCGACCTGGAGAAGATGGGCTACAAGCAAGAAATGACTAGGGTACGCCTTGAATTCGACTCGGAAAGAAAGTATATCCCTCAACGGCCCGTTGCAGTCTCGCGGACTGTTCCATATCTTGTTCAGTATGTGGTCATCCACCCTTACTTATCATCGTGAAAATGCCTGAGCGCCTCTTTTCAGTGACCCTGGGTATGCTTCCTTTGTATTAACGTAACGATAGACTCATACGCCGATAAAAGCCATCATGGCTGTCCGTGAGTGATCCATTATTCGTTTGTGGAACGCGGTGCTGATTAACCTCGACGACAGCGTACGGGCTTGCCGCACCGATAGCCACGTCCTTGGTGGCTGGAGGCCCCGTTACGATCATCTGGGGGTAAATATCTCTACTTCGGATCCTCCTTTTCCCCTTTGACCTTATCCTCGTTCGAAGTTGGGTGGTCGTTTCTTTCCTCACCCTTCCCTTGGCCTGTTCTCTGGGCGAAATATGCGCCAAGTATCCAACAAGTGCTGGCGCCTACTATTGGTGCTTCAGGCTCGCTTCTCCTCGGCGCCGGCTCCTCTTCTCGTGGATTAACGGATGGTTGACCATGGTTGGCGTCTGGACCATCGCGTTGTCGGTTACCTTCGTGAGCATCTCGCGTCATTGTTGTTTTCTTCTGAAAGTAGTTCCAGGGAACTGCCCAACTGATCGTCGCTGGTGCTGGAATCTATCTTCCGGATTGGGTTGTGAAACCCTGGCAGACTTGTTAGTCCAACTAAATATCTCTTGACGTTGCGACTTTGGCTGACGATTCCAAGATTTGATTTTCCTTGCGGTTACGAGTGTCACTGTCATCTTTTGCGTCTTTTTCAACTCAATTCTTCCTACGATTGATGTAAGTCTTCTGTTTCACCGTTACATGCGCTAGATTATAATGCATTCGATGTCTTCCAGGTAATTTCCGCGTACTGGACACTTCTCGGTGTTATCGGTAAGAATTTTGCAGCTTTAACTATTGAACTCACACCGCTGCCAGTGATTCTTGTGTGCGTTTCTGTCAAAGCGGCGACTGGGCGGCATTCCGCCGCCTTTGCTCTCGGTCACTTCGATCCCTCTCCGTCAGGCTGGACACCGGGGTGGGCGTTCTTTATTGGTTTACTTCCTGTAAGACGCCGCCTTTTCTCACACTGACCATTCAATCTCTGATATCGCACGTTAGCCGGGTGCGGGTGTTCTCAATTACCTCAAACCGCACTCACTGACATCAGAATAGCCTATACTTTTTCAGCCATTGGCATGAGTGAGTTTGTGACATAGGTCATATCGTGGAATCTGGTTGTTAATGGATTCAAGTTGCGAGCATGGCTGAGGAGGTACACAACCCATCGTCTGACCTCCCCAGGGCCATCGTGTGGTCAATTCCAATTGGTTTCTTAACCGGTATTTTTTTCTTGGTGCCTATCCTCTTCACTCTCCCCGATCTCCCAACTTTACTCGCCGGTATGAACTCGCATTCCGGACATTCACATGATCACTCATGTTCTTTACCTCTCAGTGGCCAGCGGCCAGCCGGTTGGTGTGATGTTTGAGTTGATCATGGGCTCGAAAGGAGGTGGATTCGGCCTGGTAATTCAATTCAATTGGATTTAATGATTCATACCGCTGACCGTCTCGAAGTGGTTTATCAGTCGGTCTTACTTTCTGCAATCCTCCTCATCCAGCTAAATCTCGTCTCAAGTCTTCGGCATCGGTATGTTCTGCGCCATCTCAATCTCCTGCGCCGCCTCGCGCGCAACTTGGGCTTTCGCGCGGGACGCCGCAATCCCCTTCCACAATACATTCGCAACGGTCAACAAGACCCTCTCGGGTGGCATCCCGCTCAACGCGATCCTGCTCTCCACCGTCATCCAGCTGCTCCTCGGGCTCATCTACCTCGGCTCGAGCGCTGCGTTTAACGCGTTTGTCGGCGTCGCCGTCATGTGCCTCGGCTCGAGCTATGCGATGCCCGTCGCGATCTCGCTCGCGAACCAGCGGAAGGATATGGCCGATTCGCCATTCCCGCTTGGACATGCGGGAACGCCGCTCAATGCGATCGCGGTAGTGTGGGCGATGTTCGAGCTCGTGCTGTTCTCCATGCCCGCGGTGCTCCCGACGACACCGACTACGATGAGTATGTTCCTAATATGTGGTTCCTTGTTGCGTGGCTGGGTTGAATTCACAAACAGATTACGCATCGGTGGTTTTCGTTGGGTTTGCGTTCATCAGTGCAGTTTGGTATTTCATTAGTGAGTTTCTTGGTAGTCATCGAATTTCGATTTAATTTCCCTTGCAGGCGGACGGTACCACTACAAAGGACCCTCCCTGCCAGCAGAGAATTCGACCCCGCATCAGGACGAGAACCCGGCTGAGAAGAAAGAACTCTGAGGTTGAACTCGAGAGTTGGGTGGTTTCGCGGTTGTTAGTAATTCAACTCGATACACTGCTTGCATTGTTCGGCGAGGATACTTGGAAGTGGTACAAAGCTTGGCACGTTATCAGTACGGAGTGACTTAATTCTTCACCCCGTTTTCTTGGACATTTCAGTTTGATGGTGCCGGAGATGCACCTATCACTTACCAGCCAGTCGCCGGCAGATTAGAAGGGTGAAGAACTCAGATTTTGGAACAAGCATAATATTATTGAACACAAGAGACCTAAATATCCTATGCGATTCGGAAAACGAATTAGACTGCAGTGGCTGATTTGCGCTTCGAAATTGTTGTTTCCAGTGCACCAATCTGGCTGAAAATGTGCTGAGTGAATTGCCGATAATGTCCTCGAATATTCTGTGTGGCTGAAGCGCAAAAGAAGGGGGTTCAGAATTTCTAACGATTCTCGCATTTCTTGAGATATACGTCGTTCCCATGATTGTCGCCTACTGAGGCCTGAACAGAACCGAATTCAGAACTAGTACGGCGCATTTATGTTGTGATGGTTTACAGCCGTCCCAAAAAAACTATGAAACATTGTCAGTTTTTTCTCTCATAGTTTTTTCTGAAGCAGCCGTAATAACTCACACCATCACAGGCCTTATCACACGATGCTAGACAAGACTGGTTGAGTAAGATATTAAGTAAAATGCGAAAGAAAATTGCGCACCGGAGATGTCCATAAGCCGCTATTTCGCGGCCATAGTTGTGACAGAGGCTAATGTACTTCCAGTCCACCCTGCACAATCCACATAAATTTTACATAAACATTGAACAACAAACGGGGCAGCAGTGAGGCTCTACAATGAGGTTACCCAATTGAACAATGTCAAGAACATTGGAGGATCCGCTTGGTTGACCACCTGTAATTCCGAAACTGAGCAACGAGGCAGTTCGCTGCTCACCCAACGTACCGCGGCACGCCTTTCTAAAGCGCAATAGTTTCCCATCTGGCAGTAAGATAATTTGAACTTTCAATGAACTCACTCTGCCCAATCCTGCTTTGAAGCGTCTGGTGTCCGAGTCATCATAGCTTGATTAATATTGTGCCTTGGCCAAGCCGAATTCATCGGTTCGTTCCCTGAACCAAATGAATGTGAGCCAAAACTTCAAACAGTGGCGATAGTCAACTTACTCGGCTCGCCATCGAGCCTCTGAATTGTAAAGCATGATGGATGTGTAAGGGAGCTCCCCTCTGCAAAAATTAAATTGGGTTGTTGGTGTATCCAAAGGCTGCCACGTATGTACCGACCACACCTTGATTCGTTTGCTCGTGGTCCGCAGCGCCTCGGGAGGTAGGAGGTTTCCGGAGGAAGAGCTTACCGATGATGCCTGCTCCAACCGTCTTGGAGTTGTAGCTTCAGGTAGTCTGGACCTGGAAGACATACGCCATCAGGAACGTCCCTGAGAATAATGCCTGTGCTAAGGGCCGGCTACGTACTTGAAAGGCGTGCGGTCGGGCTTCAGCGAGGAATGTCATGCAGCCTGCTGAAATGGTATTGCAATGGGGAGATAAAAATAAACTTGCTGTAGGTGTTGATGGGAAGCAGAGGTTATGATGACGGAGTGAAAGCCAGTCGCGGTAGCATATGCAAGGAAATGTGCCGGCTTCAATTTGCGCGTCCGATGGATTTCAGGGAAGTAGAACTGTAGGCGTTCTCCAAGCTTGGGACTGCTTGATAGCTTTTGGAGGTCTCAACGAGGAGAGATGGACCGGCGGGGGAGAGGAAAATGCCAATGGTACTCGATTTCTTTCGAATTATCGAGTACTGAGCCACTGTGCACAGGAGCCGCAAGGAGTCCCGGAACTCAGGTCAAACCCGGGAGCAGGATCAGGGTTAATTTCTGGGTGTGGATAACATGAAGGGGTGGTATTGTTAGGCGAGTAGCGCTGCAAGGGAAGGTGGTGAAAGTCGGCCGACCAAGCCGAGTGACTGGTCGGCCCTTCGCCTTTTTTGGTAATCTTCCCCCGACCCATATTCAGTCTTTTCATAACTTGTAGGAGAGCGTCTCAAAGCCGGAATTCATTCATTGAGAGCTGTATACGGCGGCTCGAAAGATGGCCCGAAGTATAAAAAGAAGAAACTGCTAACTACGACGCAGATGAAGAGGGAATTCAGGAGGGAGAGTATGTATTCGACACGGCAATCTGAGAAGAGAGACACATGTAGGTGGTCCCAGATAAGGGAGATGGAGGGCGGGTGCGACATGCTCGGTTGGTAATGGGATTCGCTGTGCTGCCGGTCACGGCGCGGTATCCCTTGGGGGCTGCCGTCGAGTGCGGCGGAAGCATGGTGAAAGCGGCTACTGCGCAGAATGGCGGCAACAGGGGAAGACGTGGCGCAAGCGCAGAATTGAGCGCAAGGGTGTCGAGTCACCGTTGGGAAGGCGCGGGTCGTGCGTTACGTGCGGGGGTGTGGAGGAAGCAATCGCCGAAGAACCGGATGCTCGTAGAAATGGGACGGGCCCTGCGTGTGGTGAGGGCTTGGGTCGCAAGATCGTGATGGCCCGGCTCGGGGCATGGACGAGAACGCGGCCGTGGATGTGGGGATGACGTGGTGGGCGTTGCGGACGCGACCAGCTGGTTGTACGCAGCGTGGGTATTTTGCGCGCGTTTGGACCGCTTCGAAGACGTATTATAACTTGTGGGCGCCGAAGGCGAATGCCTGAGGGCTCGCCGAAGGTGCTGCGGGAGAAGCGTTGTTGGATGGGGGAGAGGGGTTGCTGGAGCCGAAGCGCGTAAGTGGAGACGCGACATGCGGAGAAATCGGCATGTGGATGGAGATAACATGGTGGAGAGACGGATGGAGGCGACGGAGCAGTAGAGACGGTCAGCGCAGGTAAATTGAGGGTCAGGGAGCCAGAGGGAGGGACGGGAGAGAAGGAAACGACGTACCTTGGGCTCAGCACGGAGGGGACGCGACGCGTACGCCGGTCGTCAGGGGCTCGTATCGTCCATTGATGAGGCCGCGACGGATACGGAGGGTGTCGTTGATGAACGGGCGGGGTGCTGTGCTCACTGCTACTCGGTCCCTGACGATATGGCAGCGCAATGTAGAGGGTATGGAGAGGTGGGCGGAGACTAACCACCGTGTACAATCGTTGCCTATTGAGCAGGGCATCGAATGGCGACGGTGGAAGCCTTGGCCTGACTTTTTTTCACAAGATGAGGGCGTTGGTAGAAAGGAAAGGAGTAGGCATGACGTACTCTCCCAAACGTGCGCGCTGGCGTGCATTTCGCGGTGGCTGAGCAGCAACGAACCCATTGTGGAGGTGTAAGTTATCTGGTAAAAGGAGGACGTGCAGGTATATGAACCTTGTTCCCATTCCCGTGTTCGCTGGGGCCTCCAAGACCGAGGCCCTAATAGCGCTTAAGACGTGTTCCAGGTCCCAATCTGTCGGCGAAGACGACCACCTTGAGGAAATCCTCGGGGAAAAGTACCGTGGTGTTGACGGCGTACGCGAACGATCGAGCGCCGTAGAGGCGTAGATTACGAGCGCGACGCGGGTGAATCGCATCGCCGCCGGTGCCCAAGCCGCCCAGTTCCCCGCGGAACGACGTCGTTGCTTCACGGTGATCGATGCGCGCATCCGAGACAGTTCGGCGCGAGAGGAGCGCATAAGCCTTCAGAAATGCGATCGGCGGCGATGAGAGGCATGGTGGACGGGCGCAGGCGGGTTTGGGTGCACTCGACGCCATGGCGACTACACGAAGTCGGTGCGGATGTGCATGGCGGGGGCGGAGGCTGCGTCGAGTTCCGTGGGCGCTAACGGACATGGTGCGTATGCGCATGGCATGCGGCGCTTGTAGGGGCCAGGGACAAGGCTGTAAGAGAGTCAGCAAGGAAACAAATATTAAAACGAGAGCAGGAAGGGAAAAGGCCGGGCGGGACGAAGGGGAAACACAAACTGTAGACGTACCTCGTTAAAACCCTCTAGTGACTCGGAGGCATGGAGGTTATGCCGTGGACAGCTGTCCGGAGGGAGGTGTATCGCGAGCACGACAATGATCTTTGTTTGCAAGAAAGGCGCCGGGTCGGGGCGAGTAACTACTGGGGGCTGTAGAGCAGCAGAGCGGCGGTGGCAGCGGAGAGGAACGGAGGCGAGGACAGGGGCGGCGTACTCGCCACCGAGGTGAGCTGGTCGGAGTCGGAGTCGTGTGAGTCAAAGACGTGGTGGTGTCGGCAGTAGGCGTCGAGAAAATATCAGCGAAGATCGGATTGCGACGCATCAGAGCTCAGAGCAGCTCGGCGCTCGATAAGTACGCGTCGTGGTCCTAGACGGAAATACATGAGCTGTGCCTGTAGGCTAGATTTGATCCGATCGCAGTCCGATCAATGTCGGTGATTAAGACGGCGTTACTAACGGCACGGCCGCCGATCCGGACGAAAAGGTTCACAGGTTGGCAACAAGACCATACTTAGTTCATTGATGATTGCCTGCATTCCCCGATTTTTCTTTTCCATCTTTGAATCGGAGTTCAACATTGAATCTTCGCTGTCAGTGCGAGATGAGAGCTTGCTGTCATTGCAGAACCACCGTTGTCAATCCAAGTTTGGCATCACGTAAGTACTACTGTAGTATTTCGTTCAATTCGTATGGTCACGCGTCACACGGCCAAAAATCTACGAAAATTTTCGTAAGTCACCCAGTCGCAGAGGCAATTTTGGGCTTAGCCGAGCTAGCCGAGCTTAGCCGAGCGTTACCAGCGGATCAAATTCCCTAAGGGGGACCGGTTACGAAAGGGTCAATTCGTACGATGGTGTCACACCCCAAACCGCCTTACGAATTGAACGAAATACAACAGTACTCCCGAACACTGCGGCGACCACGCAACACCTTCAAGTCCTCATGCTGATCACTGTAGCTACTATCCTCCAGCTCATCGCCATTGAGCTGAAAGATCGACCAATCTGCATCTCGAACAGGACTACTGCAGTTCATTCGGGAGCGCTATGGACCCTGTCAGCTGACTGTTGTCGCCGAAGCGCCACATCGATCTATAGCTAAGTTTGAACGTCCACATATGTACATCACGCGAAAAATGCGGCCAACCACCTCCCCGGGTCTGCCGTGGAAGCTTTCTGTCTAATTTAAAGTGCAACGTGCCCTGTGCATGCTTCTCCGACCCTTCCTCTTGTACTTGTCTTTGCTCGAATCCATTTTTCACACGTACCACCCCCAAGTGTGCTGCAGCAATCTATTCTCTTCGGTCAGTTCTGTCTTTCATTTGACCTTCAGTCTAGCTGACATAGTGCTATTGCTCATACTTAAGATCTACACTTGCACAGAACGGTGATGGCTCTCCAACCCAGTGAAGTCAAGAATATTTATGTGGGAGGTGCGAGAAAAACTGATTAGGATAGCAATATCAGTATTTATTTCACCCAGGATGCACAGGTGGCCATGGTGGACAGGGAGGCACAAGTGGCGGTGACGGAGGGATCGGAGAAGGTCCCACACTGATTTTTGAAGGTGGCACCATCCAGATTGTGATAGACCAAGGCACTGAGAAAGAGCAAATAAAAAATATTCTGCGCCGAAACTTCCTCAACTGGCTGTCACCTATCAATTTCTTTCTACGACAGGCAGATATTTTGCAGTTGCGGGCAAAGGGAACTGGTGGATGGCTGCTTGAACATCCTCTCTTCACTCAATGGGAATCTGGTTATGGAAAGACACTCTGGTGCTGTGGAATTCATATGTTATTTGTTGCCCTCATATGCTCCCCAGACTAACCAAGCTGAAATTTGCAGCTGGTGCTGGGAAAACCATCCTTGTGTGTTCATTGCATACATTGAATTGTTGCTATTAATTATGAGAATTATAGATCAATAGTTGTGGATCATTTCAGTGCTGCATGCAAAAGCAACAAGGATATTGGTGTAGCCTGCATTTATCTGAACCACAAGGAAGCCGACAACCAAACACCATCTAAGCTTTTGGCAGGCCTCTGGAGACAGCTTGTACATGGCAGGGATGTTGGCTCTGTAGCAAAGGAGTTATATACGCAGCACCAAGAGAAAGGCACTGCACCATTGCTGGAAGAAGTTGCTGATGTTCTTAGCTCTAGCATCAAGGAGTTTTCAAAAGTTTTTGTTATTGTTGATGCCATGGATGAATATCCTGAGCTTCAACGGGACATTCTACTCCGACATCTAGCAGCAATGGGTAGCAATGTGAACTTGATGATCACATCACGGCCAAATATTTCTCTAGAACCCTTCTCCTTTCCAGATCTTAAAACTCTGGATATTCAGGCAACACCTGAGGATATCCGAGAATATATTAATGCACAGATCTACTCTTCACGCCTGTCTCAGCATGTCAAGGACCTACCCAAGTTACAAGAAGAAATCCATGAAAAAATCATTGGTGCTGCAGATGGAATGTAAGTGGTGTTAAATCATTGTCAAAAGCAACTGAAAAAAAACCTTAACCAGGTTCCTTCTTGCCAAGCTTCATGTTGAGTCCCTCAAGACAAAGAACACAATCAAGGCTGTTCACAAAGCCTTGAAAGAGCTACCAAAGAACCTTTATGAAGGCTATGATATTGCAATGGAGCGAATTGAAGCCCAGAATGAGGAAGACAGAGAGACAGCTCGCTCTACCCTGATGTGGGTTGCTAATGCAAAGAGGCCATTGATAGTCAAAGAACTGCAGTTTGCTCTCGCTATTGAACCAGGGACACAACAGCTTGATGATGAAAATCTTTTGAAGATTGAGATTATTCTCAGTGTCTGTGCTGGGCTTGTCATTGTTGACAAAAAGTCTTCTGTGGTGCGACTTGTGCACCAAACCACCCAGGAATATTTCAACAGCATTCAGGCCCATGAATTCCCAGATGCACAAACAGACATAGCACACACTTTGCTCACACTCCTCACCTTTGATGGATATCCATATTCATCTTGGAAAAATTGGAGGGCTACTCTACCCCCTCTTGTTGAATATTCTCAATATTGCTTTGCACATGCTGCTGGAAAGCCTGAAGTTCAACTCAGAAAAAGGCTTCTAGAGTTTCTTGGTCAAGCCTTTCAATGGAAGGAAACAATGAATGGGAAATGGGACTCCCCACCATGGAACTATTCAGATTGGCCATCAGAACCATCTGCATTATGGATTGCAGCAGCTGCAAACCTTCTGGAAACTTCAAAGTCTCTGCTGGAGCACGCCCCACTGCTACAGCATTCAGAAAATCCAGAGATCATTGTAGCATCATACTATGGCCATACAGAGATCATCCAGCTCCTTCTTGAAAATGGTGCTGAGGTCAATGCAACAGGGGGAAAATACGGGAGCCCTTTGCAAGCTTCCACAACTCAAGGTCACACAGTGACTGTCCGTATCCTTCTTGAAAAGGGTGCTGAGATCACAACCCCTGTCATCCTCAACTGGGTTTCACCTATCAATTTATTTTCCCAACAGGCAGATATTTCCCAGTTGTGGGAGAAGGGAACAGGTGAATGGCTGCTTGCAGATCCTCGCTTTAAGCAATGGGAATCTGGTTCTGGAAGGACACTTTGGTTACGTGGAATTCGTATGTAACTCATCACCCTCAAATGCAACTTGAAATACTAAAGCTGAAATTTGCAGCTGGTGCTGGGAAAACAGTCCTTGTGTGTGTTCATTCTCTACATTGAGTGGTTGCTACTAATTATGGTGATTCTAGATCAATGGTTGTGAACCATCTCAGTGCTGAAACTGAAAACAACAAAAATCTGGGTGTAGCTTGCATTTATCTGAACTACAGAGAAGTCAAAGACCAAACAATCTCTAAACTTCTGGGGGCTCTCTGGAGACAGCTTATGCATAGCAGGGATGTTGTCACCATCACAAAGGAGTTATATCTGCAGCACTCAGAGAAGAACATTGCACTATTGCTAGAAGAAGTTGTCTGTTTGCTCAGCTCTAGAATCATGGAGTTTTCAAAGGTCTTCATCATTGTTGATGCCATGGATGAATATCCCGAATTTCAACGGGAAATTCTACTAAGCCATCTAGTAGCAATGGGTAGTAATGTGAACTTGATGATCACTTCACGGCCAAATATTTCTTTAGAGTCCTCCTCCTTTCCCAATCTTGAAACACTAGATATTCAGGTGGTGATAGGGCGTGTACCAAAACATGCATGAAAACACCAGTTTTTCTTTCATTTTGAACCTATTAGCGGGCAGAAGTGAGGCATTAGATTATGAGCGTACACCCTCCCTGGGGTGGTAGGCTACACTATTGATGGCCGAAAGTCAGTGTAACAAACCAACTATGAAGGATTGAGTAGACTTAGCAAGGCAGCCCAAAAGGCTGTTACGTCCTGGCTATGATATTCTACACTGAGCTATAGATGGTGGTGGTAAGCCATTATCTTATGCGCTGGAGGTGAAACATCAGGGAACTACTCAGAATTATTGACTTGCCGCCTCAACGGCCTCTGAATAGTCTGATGACTATTAAAACAAGATATACGAAGTCAGGATTGGTACAACCACATTAGGGCCGGCAGAGATATCGCGCCGTGCCATTTTGTGTATAAGCCCAACTGATTAGATTGGGATGAAGACATGTTACTGAATTAACCATCACTGTGGTTACTCGGGCAGATCTGACTGTTAGAAAGATGCGGGGCTCGCATCAAGCATTTACTGATATGATTGATGAGGATTGGCACTATAGAATGGCACCGCGCCATATTTGCACTGGTCACTATACTGGTCCACCAGTGTAGCGCTGCGCTATCTTGTCAATCTGCTTGATCTTTACTATGAGTTCCACTGAGCTTGTGAAGTGCGGGACTGATAGAGAAATTGAATAGAACTTGACTAAGACTGACTTGACCAGTCAGCAATGACTAAAAGACTGACTTGCTCAGTCAGAAAGATGGAAACCAAGACAACTAAGCACGTCTTATGGCGTGCTAGAGAAATACATGTGGACTAGCCCCGGTAGCAGGTCATAATACCCATGGTTGAGAATGTCTTCTACGCCATTGGCCATTCACTACTCGGGCTCCCACCCTTTATTGTTCCTATTCATTCTGTCTATCTCCTTTACTTCTCTCTGAAATGTATAAAAGCCAGTTGTGTACTCTGTATTAGCCAGTAAACTATCCCCCAGATATACGGGCAATATAGTAGACTCCAGATTTGTGACAAGACATCAGATATATTTGCAGACGCACAGAAAAGATTAAGAGATACGGGACGTCGAAAAGACTACCAATCACATTGATATAAGAGCCCCGTTCAACCTGCACCAACTTGTCTCCTGTAGCAGCGCTTTAGGCCTCCAGGACTAAGACTTGTTGTGTAAATCGACGCTCTCTTGTCTCCTGTAGCAGCGCTTTAGGCCTCCAGGACTAAAGACTAGTTTGTGCTAGTAGAAGTGAAACCGCCGCCTTCAGTGTAACTGTCCGTGCCTTAGCCCAGCGTCCACCTTCTGTGTAACCACCCCGTTTCGTTGAAACCGCCGCCGTTTGTGCAGCGTTGGTTGATATTGAAGTAGTGTCTGTCTGTTGATAGTCTGCCCTACCTTCTGCTGTTTGGCTAGCTGCCAGTAGTGCTAGGTTCTGCCGCTCACAAAGAAACTGAAAGCTCTGAACAGTCTAAAAGTTTACTTGAGTCTTGATATCCTGTTGGTGTGAAGTCCCTGCTACCCTAGCATAACCGTGCTTAAACCGCATAGTTGCTATTGAAGCAAAGCCTTATCCCAACCTTGCACACCCTTTTGACGGGTGATACGTACCCTACCTCCCCGAACACACACACACACGAGTATTAGGATTAGGATTTGTGATTTGTTTTGGTTTTGGTTGGTTTGAGTAGAGTGACTAGTTCGCTTTTCTCACTAGTCAATTCATTAGATTTCACGGCCGCACCCTAGTGCACCGTTTCAGTGGCACCAGGGGATATTCAAGCATATATCAATGCACAGATTGATTCCTCTCTACACCTGTCCAGGCACACTCAGAGAACACCTGAGTTACGAGAGGAAATTCTTAAAAAAGTCATTGACACTGCAGATGGAATGTGAGTGGTGATGATTTGTTGTTGGAAAGCAACTGAAACAAACTTTAACCAGGTTTCTTCTTGCCAAGCTTCATGTTCAGCGCCTCAGCACAAAGAACACAATTGGGCAGGTTCGAGAAGCATTGAAAGAACCACCAAAAAACCTTTATGACAGCTATGATATTGTAATGCAGCAGATTGAAGCACAGAATGAGGACAATAGAAAGACAGCTCACTCCACCCTCATTTGGGTTGCTAAGGCAAAGCGGCCATTAACAGTCTCTGAATTAACAGTAGCTCCAGCTATCAAACCAGGTGCACAGAGCCTCAATGAGGACCATCTCCTGGACATTGAGACTGTTCTTGCTGTCTGTGCTGGGCTTGTCATTGTGGACAAGGAATCCTCTGTGGTGCGACTTGTTCACTACACCACACAGGAATATCTAGACAGTATTCAGGCCCTGCTATTCCCAGATTCACAAACAGAGATAGCATGCACTCTGCTCACATTCCTTGCCTTTGATGGACATCCAGATTCATCCTGGAAGTTGGGGAATCTACCCCCTCTGGTTGAGTATTCACAGTATTGTCTTGCATATGCTGCTGGACAGCCTGAAGTTCAACTCAGAGAAATGCTTCTCAGGTTTCTTGGTCAGGCTTTTCAATGGATGAAATTAATGAATGACAGATTGAAGGGGGAGTATAAATGGGATTCCTCACCATGGAATTATTCACATCCGCCATCACAACCCTCTGCATTGTGGATTGCAGCAGCTGCAAACCTTGTGGAAACTACAAAGTTTCTGCTGGAGGGGGCACCTTTACTGCAGGATTCAGAAAACCCAGAGATCATTGTGGCATCATACTATGGCCACATGAAGATTGTCCACATCCTTCTGGAAAACGGTGCCAATGTCAATGCAGCAGGGGGAGAACATGGGAGCTCATTGCAGGCTGCTGCTGCTGGAGGCTACACAGAGATCGTTGGCATCCTCCTTGACAAGGGTGCTGATGTCAATGCAGCAGGGGGAAGATATGGGAGCTCCTTGCAGGCTGCTGCCCAAGGGGGCCACACAGAGATTGTCTGCATCCTCCTTGACAAGGGCGCTGATGTCAATGCAGCAGGGGGAGAATATGGAAGCTCCTTGCAGGCTGCTGCCCAAGGGGGCCACACAGAGATTGTCCACATCCTCCTTGACAAGGGTGCTGATGTCAATATAGAAGGGGGAAGATATAGGAGCTCCTTGCAGGCTGCTGCCCAAGGGGGCCACACAGAGATTGTCTGCATGCTGATGGAGTGGGATACCAGGGTCAGTGCACTAGTGGAAAATTAAGGATATGAACAGTAATGCGTCTGACTGTAAATGTTGACATTGGCCCCTTTATACTCCTCTATCAGGTGTTAGGTATTTTCTGGGCAAATTTGACATACTTTTTTAGTGGATGTACTTTTAGAAGTCTAGTTAACAACTTCTCAAGTTAGGGTAGCATGAGTTAAGGTTAGGGCAACTGATGTCAGCAATACCAAGATCAGGTCAGGGTATGGAAAGAACACCCTGCCTGATTTGAGGCTGTGATGCTGAAAAAGGTAAGCAGGTGAATTTTTCTTTAACACATCAAGCGCAACCAGAATCATAAGTACATCCTATACAGTTACCCATTCATTCTCTACACCAGAACGGTGACTGTTGCATGACATAGCTGCCAGGGGCTGTGACATAGCACAGCCATATTTTTTTGGTACAGGATATATTGGCAATAGTATAGCCCCCCCCTCCCCCTAGCCTGGTTGGAAATTGATCCAAGAGTAATTAGTTCTTTATGCAACAACCACTTAATGAATACTGCTGAGGTTGTAGAGTGGCTCTACACTTGTCTGGGCCGAGACCACATGTTCAGAGTGTTAGGCTGGGGCCAGAACTCCTGTCAAAAGTGGAGCTGGGCCTGAGTGTGAGGATCCTGAGGTGAAGAGATGATGCCGGAAGAAGAGTTGAAAGCAAGTACCTGTCCCGGTACTTGAATCAGAACGATTCATGCTGAACTGGTGCAAGTGACAACAATTCTGTACCTTGGGGGTAGAAAAAAGATGGCCATAGGACATTGAGAAGTAGGTTGAGTTGATAATACTGTTATATTCATGTCAGAGATAAACCAGAAGGCCGGAAAGACGGAGCTGAGGGCCAGAAGGATGGAAGGACAGAAGCCAGAAGACAGACAGACAGCTGGACAGAGGTCTGGATGTAAGTAATACCACAAAGGCAAGCAGGTAGACCAACTAACTTGGCAACAGAGTCAAGGAAGGCAGAGAACAGACAATGGGAGTGCAGAGGCAAAGCACATTAATTATCAACTAAAGTTATATCCAGAGGTAAATGTGTATTTATACTAAACATGGAGATAGTCCGAATGTAGAAAGGAGGTATGTAAAAGACAATAAGTATTGCCGCAGACAATAAAGACAATAAGAGGGAAGCATGTGGGGCATAAGTCATAAGTTCAGAAAAAGGGAAACACTCAGTAAATCTTCATTGCATAAAAATCCTGAAGGCATGCAGCAATGAACAAGGCCGGATGCATCAGCAAGTTGGTTGGATGTGAGCCAGAAGTGTCGCATCCAGATAGATGGAGGAGCAGATCCAAGGATCCAGAGGACGGAGGGACGGAGCCGGATGTTTATGGTTATAACAACACTCATCAGCAACAGCAGGGTTTGAGTTTAAACCCCATCATGTCCTACAATGACGAGATTTAAACCACAATGGTTTAAACCGTCCCTATCTCTCCTATGGAAATTGCTGCTAGCTGCACGGTTTGAACTGCAGTTTAAACCACAGTTTAAGCCATGGGTGGTTTAAACCACTTGTGACATGTCACATCAATGACTAAGTAAGTAAAAGGTGTGTTTTGCTGCACACTGAACAGTTGTAGTAAGTGCTTGCAACAAAGGAAAAAAATAGCATTGATAGTATACAACTCCTGGTTGAACAGGACTTAGGTCTCAGTTGAATGAAAAGCATCTGAGGTCTGTTGCAGTTTAAACCACATTGGTTTGAATACCATCATGCTTTGAACTCAAGATGCTCAAACAGTAATTATTTTTGTTTCTTTGTTGAAGGGTAAAAAACAAACATACATAGTTATTATACTCAATTATTTTCTGTTACTCCAGCATCCCAGTCAATATTTGCTGCTGGGTGTTCAGATCTGATATGCTGGGCAAGACTAACTCCTGCACTGGGCCAAGTACCTCCAACATCTGCGAACTTTTCTTTCTGCATCATGTTGTCCCATATATCATTGTGTTGCAAAAGACAGATCTGGCTGATAGACTTGTATAAGAAACTATAACCCGGGATAAGTGTGTAAGATTTTTAGTGGGTCTATAGATTTCAGAAAGTCCTTATCCTTGGTTATAACCCCTTACGAAACTTGTAAGCGCTATAAGGTGTTACACTGCTTATTGCAGCTTATAGGTGCTTACAGTTGGTTCCCTTGCCGAGACCAATACAGCAAAACCTTCCCGACCTTTCTTCAATAATAATAATCCTGCTCTCACTAAAAAAGATCAAAATGGTCATTAATTTCCACACTATGGTACAACAAGTGATAATAAATGAGACCTACACTACGAACTGTAAGCAATCGGGTACTGAGCAAGTGCGTATACACAGCTGCAGCCGCAAGAGAGGATGTGGAAGGATATGAGCATCTGGTGTTTGATGTGAAGCACCATGATGTACCCGTATAGGTCTGAGACCTCGACCTATGGCTTGCTGTACATACTCGACATGCATGAGCAGCTTGATTTGAAGGAATAGCCATTTAGCCCCAAGAGAAGAATTAATAAATTGAAATTTATTTGATTGGTAGCTTGTAAGTGGAGTAGGTATAGGTGGTTTAAAGTTAGATGGTATGTTAGGAATTAGAAAGGGAGCAATGCACCGGGGCACCACAATACAGTTCTAGTGACCAATTCGGAACAAGAGAGCGGTGACAGACGAGAGGTCTCGACAGGTGTCGCAGAGTAGGTGGTGGTTGAAGTCCAAGAGAGATGCGGTCACAGAGTCACAATTCCGTGATTTATATCCGCTGTGGCCCCATGACATCACTTTTCTCCACAAACTAGCCAGCAATGGCCAGTTCACTACTTCTCATCCTCCTGGCACTCTCCACCCACCCTTTGATGCCTCTAATATGCCGACTCAGCTCTGATACCACCCATGTCTCTGATTCCAACCCGGAGAGAGAAGCAGCTTGATTGGTCGCCACCTCTGCTGAGGAGACCGATCATCTTTGGGTGTGTGCAGAGCACGGCGAGGCTGAGAAACGTCAGAATACGTTCTGAGCTTCAGGCATGGCCAGGTGGTCATGTCAGATGGTGCTCGAGCATTCAGGAAGAGGGAGAGATGAGTGGTCTCCCTCGGCTAGTTAATGCATCGTGAGAAGTGGGGGAGAAGGCAGTGTCAGGATAAGTTCTGCCTCGTCCGCTGGATCAGTGTCAGGCACGGGTTAGGTCTGTCCAGTGTGAGAGATTGTCTGGAAACGGTAATAGGGGAGGTCGTCCACGTGTTCCGCCACAGGAGGGGACCAGTTGTATCGTGTCGATGATTATCGGTGAAGCGCCTCATCTGTGTTGGTAAGAAGAGTGTCAGTCTTGTTTGTCGGAGATGTGTAGATGTGTATATGGAAGGTCGCTCGCTGCCCACGCGTCGTAGGAAGGATCTGAGAGTCTAGACACATGGAACAGTCATATCCTGCTGACGATGGTGCAGGAGCGAGTTTGAGTGGTGAGAAGGTGTTCTGGATGGTGGGGAGAGCGTTGGTCTCGCTTGGAAGCTGCTTCCAGTAACATAGAATCCTGTTATGGAAGATCCGTCGTGTACGTCCGAGCTTGTTCTGTCACTCGTGCAGATGGTTCGCAGGGGCCATGAGGCGATGAGTGGTGTGTAGCACGCTCGGAGACCTCACACTGTGCAGCTAGCAGCAATTTCCATAGGAGAGATAGGGATGGTTTAAACCTCGTCATTGTAGGACACAATGGGGTTTAAACTCAAACCCTGCTGTTGCTGATGAGTGTTGTGTGAGGCCAGACAACCTCAGGATCCATTCAGAGCTTCAGGCACGGCTGGATGGTCGCATCAGAAAGTGCTCAAAAAGCAAGGAGAGAGGAGAGACAAGTGGTCTCCCTTGGCTAGTTGACACGTCATGTGAAGTGGGGCAAAGGCAGTGGTCAGAATAACCTCTGCCTCGTCCAATGGGTTGCTGTCAGGCATGGGGTAGGTCTGCTCGCAAGAGAGATCGCCTTCGGCATTCCTAGGGAAGGGTCATCCATGCATGTCACCTCATGGGGCATCTACGCTCTGGGGAACTGTCGTATCCTTCTGGCGATGGTGCGGAATGGGACTGACTGGAAGAGAGTGATCCTAGTCATGAAGAGAGTGTTGGTCTCCTTTTGCAGGGGGTCTGTAGGTCAGTTGCGCAGGTGTCGCTGGGGATGCTCCGGGGGTCCAGACGGTATGGGAACAGTTGTTTCCTGCTGGTGACAGCGCAAGGCGAGTACGAGCGGTTTAGGAGAGTCCAGATGGTGGGGAGAGTGTTTGTCTCACTCGGAAGCTGCTTCCAGTATCATAGAATCCCGTTTAGGAAGATCTGTCACATACGTCCAAGCTTGTTCCGTCATCGTGCAGATGGTCTGCAGGGGCCATGAGGCAACGAGTGGTGCATAGCATGCTCGGAGACCTCATAGCATGCCAGAAAATCACCATTTAGTAATACCAGGTCCATGCTTGCCGTGCATTGCAGCAGCGCATGTTCCAGCGACTCAATTTTGGCCTTATAAAAATGGCATAATCTCAAATTCCGACCAATATATGGTTGACAGTGTTCGACCCATCATAGCCACTCAGGGCAAGACAGTGGCTGGACAGAGGGAGGTGTGTCAGCAATTTTCAGTGCTTTGGGTTTACCATGCTAAGGAATGTCAGAAGGATAGAACCTTCTGTATTGGTGCACTATCTTTCTCTGGTTCCAGCCTCCCTTGCAGGAGGTGCAGTTTTGGGGAGTTACGGTCATTGATTGACCATTGAAGGTATGCACGAAGACTAGTGATCGTCACGGGCCTCCCGTGGGTACTCGCATTCAGACCCATACCTGTACCCGCAAAAAGCCCATACCCGTGATCGCAGGTGCGGGTTTTTTGCGGGTCGGCGGGTGACCCGCAACCCATGGGACCCGCACAAGACCCACCGTTGTTTTTTATAGTGTATCAAGGCTGTCGCAATGGGAATGCAATTGATCCATTTATAAAAGCACGCGGTAACAACAAACGAAAAATGAGTACTCGCAATGAGCTATAATTAATCCTCCTCCACAGCCTCCTCCTCCTCCTCCTCCTCCTCCTCAACTGTAGGTAAGCTCGCAACAACCTTGAAGTCCTCGTCCTCAACAAATCCCTGACGGCGCCGGGTGGTAGGAGGAGGTGAGAGCGCCTTGACATGTAAGCCGATGACAGCATTTGAATGGGGTTGAACGGCGATGGCGATTACCCGCCGATCGCGCGCTTTTTGTTTGGTTATTGTTCATGAACACAACCTCGGGCGCTAAACTCGATATATTCAATCACGGGCCCTTGACGGGTATCTACGGGTCTACTCAAATTTTCGAGGCAGACCCGTACCCGTACCCGGGACCCGCCGCGGGTGGCCTAGCCCGTGCCGAACACTAACGAAGACCGGGATCGACAGACTTGATGATAGTGTCAACCATCTGCAGTGTGATGGTTGAAAGAGGGGGAAGCACTATATTGAATAGCAGGTTGTGGATGATGTATCGTAAATCCATTGCCCATGATGCTTTGCCATCATCTGACAATTGTATCGAGTCGTCACCTGCCACCCTGATATATCTGTCAGCTTTTAGCATGATGAGATATCTCAGGTGCATAAGAGCCAACATAACTCGCCTAAATCACAGTGGTATAAGACCAGTCTTAGTAAATAGCAGAGCTGTTATTGAGTGCTTGTTAAGCCTAGAATGCAGCTTAAAAAGTTGTTCTGTACATCCTCAAGTGGCTTCAAGAGGTAGGCTGATCTCACAGCCATGGTTTAGGTGGGGATCAAGCAGTGCCATGTACAGCTTACCTGCCTCCCAGACAGGGAGAGCTCTGACCATAGATTCTAAGTCCAGGAGTGTCTCCACAATTGCCCTTGCCTTGCTTGTCTTTTTGGAGTAGTGATTGTCGAAGATATTTCTTTTTGTGGAATTCAGGTTGAGCCTGACATACTTCGTTGTCTTGACTATTGTAACCGCATCATTGCCGAAACAGAATATTGGCAGTCCCTTAGGAATGGAGCCCAGAATCATCAACAGTGATTTGATTGTGTTATCATGAAGTTAATGCTGCACCATTTCCAGAGTGCATTCATCTTCCTCTGTGCGCCATCTGGGGTCATCTGCAGTTGCATCCAAGATCAGTTTAAAGTCCGAGAGATACAGTGTCCAGAGGATTGGGGAGGTCATGTCTCCAATGAGAATCCCCAGAAGCGCACGGAACAATGTTGATGTTTCTAACTTGTGTCAGACTATATATACCATCTGCTTATAGAGCATGCGAAGCCAGTCAAATAATGGTAACATCTAAATGTTACCTCCAGCGCGATTTGGATCCTGTGTAAACTTATGTTACACAAGATACTCTCTCAAGGGCTATAATAACAACCTGGGCCTTCCAGACCTCAATTGAAGATGCTTAAGGCACAACTCCACTTCAAATTCTGTTTCACAACTGCAAAGGCTTGCAGCAGGTGTGGCAGTTCTTCTTGAAGCCATCTTGTCTGTGCAAATTGCACACCCAAGCTCTCACTGAATGGTATACTGCCCAGCCGAAGCAAAGTCTACACAATTCATTGGATCGATTCAAGAGCTGACACCTTGTACACACAAACTTTCGATCCCACATGGTAAGAATGCTTGTCGAGGCAGGGTCAGCTAAATACATTTACGGATTACTCAGCCCCTCATCTCTACCCGTTGTGGTTCAGACATGGAATCCCTGAGTCCGAGGCGTAATAGAGAGGGTCTTAGGTATAAATATGCCTCGAGTTGCATAGCATCATCATTTACCTGTCCAATGAGATTTCCGCCACATCAGGAAAATGTTTTCGGTCTGGCGTGGCTGGCGCCAGACCAGCCAACTCCGCCATCACGCCAGAATGTGATCTGGCCCCATTATCGGCTTACTGACCCCAGAACATGTTCTGGCACCAGTATTGCACCAGTATTGCACCAGAACATTTGCCAGTTCTTCTGATATTCAATCCCAGTTCTCAGATAGACCCAGCTTCAAATCACTTTAAATCAGGGAAGAAAGAGATAAATGTATTCACAAGGTGGTACATAAATACAGGAACACAGTAGGAGATAAAATCTTGCAGGCTGGGGCGTGGATCGAAGGACCAAGGGCATTGGGCGCAGGAAATGGGGGTGTGATGTTTATGGATCAATGTGGGGATCATGTGGAAAGGAGACAACAAAATGTAACATACACCTCGGTGTGACAGAGTACAACAGACCCCCACGGCTGCGAGATGGAGACTTGGATTGAAACAAAGGATGGCTTGGCATTTAAAATTTTCGCTTTGAGGCTCTATGCTTCGACTTGAGGGCTTGCTACATTGGCTTGATGACTTGCAGGTCTTGCAAAAGCTCACGGCTTGACTGGATTGAGAGTAAAGACACTGGGAGCTCAGTCAGTGGAAGGGACAATCAGATGGGCTTGATGTTGATTGACTTGGAGGAAGATGTCTGGAGGCTTGATACTGGTTGACATAGGATAGGGATGGGCCGCCACCGCGGGGTGAGAGGATGCTGGGAGCTCAGTCAGGATGGGAAGCCGGCTTGGTGGCTACAGAATGAGTTCAGTATTGTCGGATGGTGCTCCAGTGGCCAGCAGATGTTAAAAACACGACTGGAGGGAGAGAAGAGAGTGGTGGGAGATGGTGGGAGAAATCAATATCAACCAAGTTTCAGTCATAATAGCTGATGTGCACGGACCTTCCGCACTGATTTCATCATTACTAAGGCAAGTCATCTGACCTGTAATTCTGGCGGATATCAGGGGACTGGCAATGCCTGCCAAGTAAATGTCTGTTTGCACATGTTGATGCTATGACCTTGCACAAGTCCTGAGGAAAAATTAAAAATTCTGTGCAGGACACTCTGTGTAGATTTACATTACAAGTTCATTGCAATTTTTTTCAGAAAAAAAGACCCAGAATTGGGTGTGTTATGCGGAACCAAAGAATCACATCAAACAGTGATCAAACGTGTTCATAAGACATTATGAAGGCAGGAGGGCCCGAAATAAAAATTGTGTCCGGGCGGGCACTCTGTGTAAAATGAGAACCGGAACAGTCTCTCACCAAAGGTCAGGCAAAAATGTCGACGGTTGAAGCAGGACACTGGACTTATGGCGGCTGGACATCATAACCCTTTGCATTGCCAGTCCCCAGGATCCGATCTGGCGATGTGCGGCCATACGGGCCACATGTGCCAGATCCGCCAGCTCTTGCCATCTCTTCCCAGATGGATTACATTTTGCTGATGCAGCCACGGCGCATGGGACGGCACGTATCGGTTTTAGAAGGCGCCAGGTCCTCAAAACAGCGGAAGAACAGCATTTCCACTGGTGAACCGACAGGATTCTCATTAATCTTGTCAACCCCGCAATTTCCGAGGCTGGACCATGCTGTGTATATGATTTATTAGTGATCACTACCACAACTCAATACTCTTCCATGGCCAGCTCAACATCACAGATTCGGGGGTTGAAGCAAGTATATAACACAATGGAAGGTAAATCCTGGCTTTGGCGGTGTCAGACTGTCTCTCGCGATGATTGGACCCGCTCAACGATGTATAATCGTAGGTACGATGCCTGCGGCTGTTAGGGCTCTCTGGTACGGAATTTGATATTAGTCGTCTAATCATCCCGACTTGCCAGTGCGACCATGGTCGGTGCAATTAAAGCAAAGCTGCCGTGTAACAAGATCAAGGTCATATACCGGAGAAGCAGTTGTTGGTCACTATACACTTCGGAAGATGAACTGACGATGGAGTTCATGAGTCATTGATCTCTGAGAAAATAATCTACACGTTCAACGCCCCGTTTTCTCCGCCAAGTATCAAGAAAACTCGGTTTTATCCTGTCGCTAGCACCATGGTCTTCACGGTCATCCTTTCTGCCCTTCGTCGCACCTGCGCAGAGTGTTCTGAAATAGATTACGGGAGAAGATCCAACGATCAACAGCTCTCAAGGACACGATCAAGGGGCGATCAACAGATCGGGTTGGCACGCACGATACACTCCCTTCAAAGAGTATAAGTGCGGTCGGCTAGGTCTGTTATCCCGTCCTCTTCTTCTTCTCGTTTGGCTGATAGAAATCGCGACGATTCTCAGCTGCTTTACTTCTTTCTCCTTGATCCTGCGATGCGGTGAAACGCTGACTATGGGGCAAGCGGTGAAATAACCACAACACAAACCTTGTAAATGAATACGCGGTTCGATAATGCAACTACAACAACTCAAACACTATAGTCCTCGTGCAAGTTCGGGGTTCCAATCCAGTATAGATTGTGGCAATTTGAACTTTAGTTCTCTTTGATAAGCAAGACTTTACAGGTCTACAAGTCGTATAGATAAAACTTGCTCGAATCCGTTCTAGGCGCAATCGCGATAGACAGACGAGATTTTATGTTCAACGGTTTTGTATGATGTGGGTCTAGGTTTGGAGATGATACTCCGATGCGTAAAGCAAGTGATTCTTATGAATTCCGATTCCAAATAGTATCTGCGATTGCTAATCCTTGCGAGATTACAACCAATTGTCAAGTCTGATCCGTTTCCTTATATTCCACGCGTCCGTTCCGTTAATCCAATATGTCCACGCGTCGTTTATAAAGATCCAAATCCAACACAGATAATATTCAAACAGGGAAAACAAACGAAACTTGGTATAGCTTCTGGGTGTCTCCGAATGAATGACTACTCTACCGGTTAAGCGTGAAGTCTAGTAACTTCGCGTCCAACAGGTGGGGTGAGATTCACTGGTGTTCCTCCCATAACCATCCACTTAAATACGTTACAGGATTCTAAATATAAACGAGACAGATACAAACGTGCAATAGGGTTCAGGGTATATGACTAGTGGTATAGCAGCTAGCCGATGAACTCCTGTCGGATATCAAGCGATTAGTAAAATTGAGAGAGATTTGTAAGAAACATCAACGAGCCGAGCTTAGCGATGAGTCAAGATCTACATCGCCTAGAACGATCGTGATGGAATATTGTTGATATGTCAACTTTTAGCCGACCCCCTCGTCAGCACTTCGCTACCCTCCTTGGTAACCGTACGCTCCAATGGTTCCGCCTTGCACCGTTTAAGTGATTTGTCTGAAATTCGTGATAGCCGCCGCTTCCTAGTACCCGAGTACGGTTTTCTTAGTCAATTGGTAGATCGACCAAGTCCAGTCCTCTCTTGGCAGTTCTGGAGACGTCAGATGATGCCCAACAATGATCCCTCTGGTTCAGAAGGATGTCCTCTCGTAATACGCCCTTAGTCAGGGATGTGCAGTAGCCCCAATCCGTTTCCAGGATGGTAAGGCACTTTCCGCGATTGCTCCATTAGCGGCTTCTCACTTCAACCCTTTACCAGGATCGTTGTCCAGCGCCTTTCTAATGGTTCGAGACACATTATATCCCTTTTAGCTAACTGCCCAGGCCAGCAATAGCCCTTGTGAGATGACGTTGTAATGTAATGAAGTACATTATAGTATGTTGCAACTCGAGCAGATTTGAATAAATGCCCGGGTGCCCCAATACCAGGTCTGTCAGCGGTACACTGTGGACTCCGAACATTTCGATTTCTCATGGGACTATCTGATGACTTTAGTCGTTGGCACGGGGGTTGGTAATAGTGGCTTATATACCATTTTGCCTGACGCCGAACACCTAGGTTTCGCTCATCCTCTACTGTGCGTCGAATGCAGCTCCGTAGTGAGTATATATGTGACCGTTACAGGTGTTTACATCATCCTTTTCCTGCTTTCCCTTTATATCCTCTCTCGCCGGCGGAAAGCTCCGGGAGTGAGACTGCTTATTATTGTAACCTGGGCTATGGCTGTTTTGGGAACCTTCCAGATGGCTATCAATATTGCCATTACCGTGTTGAATGCTCGCTTTGTCCAGCATCATGTTGTTCATGCACAAGTCTGGGATCCACAGCTGTCGATTATATTACAGACTTTACAATTTGTCTCGATGGCGCTAAATAAGTGGGTCAACCTCTGTTGTTTCACCGTCAACATTGCTCAACCCACCAGCTTTGTCGCAGATTCGTTTTTCGTTGAGTCTTTGGTTTTCGGGTGGACACTTTGCGAGCCCTGATGCAGCTCTAGCTGTATTGGTGCTATGTGATATGGGGACTCCAGAAGAAGATAGTTATCTTACCCGCACTGCTTATACTATCCCCCTTGGGTGAGCTGTTTCCGACACCTATATACCTGTGACTGACACCCTGGCTTATAGTCGCCATAATCGTAGGCTGCGCGTCGGGGGCGGCAATAACCGGCGGAAATCTATCTTCGCAGATTCCGTTTATCCTGGGGGCTGTCACAAACTCAGTCCTCACAGCACTAACCGGTGAGGAGTTTTCTTTGGTGGTTGAGGTCTGATGCTAAGTGTTTCCTTAGCTGGCCGGATAGTGTGGGTCCGACGCCAAGCGGTGCATGTTGGTATTGAAAGCGTGGTCTCCAACCGATACAACAAGGTTATAAAAATTATGTATGGTATGAGATTGTGACACCCTGATTATATACCTGATAGGAATTATCAGACTCGAGTCCGGCGCCATCTATTGTGCCATGGCAATATGTTTGGCTACCTTAAATCGCCTTACTTCTGCCATCGCTGGAGAGATCTACCATACTATACTTGCAATGTCTTCACAGTTAATTGTCAGTACGTATTGTTCGAGCCAATCCTATCCACTTACATGTCTTCCAGAACATCATACCAACACTAACACTGGTATACATTGGCCTAACCAATACCGCCGAAAACCCACTCCCACACTACGGCACAGTGCCAGTTTGATCTGACCAAACCCCCTCCACGTCTGGTATGAACCTGACATAAATGTTCAATCTATGTTGTATTTTGTTTGAACCGTGGGAACATTCATGTGACCTGGGAATCTTCTTTTCCCTACTTCCTTCTTGCGATTTGGTTGTTTGCCAGCCGTGTGAGCTCCTTTGGGAGCTCCAAACGCCACATTTCTGTTCATTATTGAATTTTCACTGGCTAAGAAGTCCTGTGCCTCATCAAATCGGAATGATATAAAACCCACTCCTGCCATGTTTTCATTTTGAGAAGGTGAAAAATGAGCAATTATATTGCAGGTGAAATCGGGGATTCTAGACAAATAGACTCAAGCATGGTTTCAGTAAGCCAATGACTACTGAAACTGTCAATAATTGAGCCCGCAGCAGCCGTCCTGCTGAAGAACAGTTCAATGTCGCTCCATCTGACTGATTTCCGCTCTCAAGAAAGGAATCCAGACACAGATTTGCAAAAACTGAATTGAGGAACCCAGAGACAGCCCTTAGATGAACAGAATGAGCCTATGAGGTAAGGAAACAGAGATTAAATGAGAGCAAAACAGCCAATCTGCTGGAGAAAAAACTCAAAAATGATGCAATAAAAGTGTTTTTGTATCTGTGACAGGCGCTTGAGGAAGCGGTTTGCTGCGCATTTGAAATGCGCGTCAATTGAGCCTATAGATGGAGCAAACGAATAATAAGCGAAGACATGGCAGCTGTCCTATCCATTTTCTCGGGTTATTCTCTGCTTCACAGTAAATACTTGGTGCTGAAGTGCTGTGTCCAGCTTTGCAGAAAATACTTGGTGCCAAAGTGCCATGTTCTGCTTTGTGGAAAATACTTGGTGCTGAAGTGCTATGTCCCGCTTCGTGGAAAATACTTGGTGCTAATACTTGGTGTTGAAGTTCTGTGTCCTGCTTCATGGAAAATGCTTGGTGGTGAAGTTCTGTGTCCTGCTTGGCAGAAAATACTTGGTGCTGAAGTGCTGTGTCCCACTCCGTGGAGAATACTTGGTGCTGTGTCCTGCTTCACAGAATATACTTGGTGTTCCATGTTCTAAGAGATGTTGTCACATGTGTAGCACTGGTACTATGTAAAATTTTCTCAAAACTTTACCAGTAGATGTTTTAGAGTTACTCCGGACTGGAAATCATCTACACACTTCAGCACTCTCCGGGCAAGACTGGCTCAATGAGTTGCTTGTGGGCTATCCGGATCGCATATATATTGCAATGGGCATGCGCCGTCACGTCTTCTTGGCTCTTGTGCTCCAGATTCGTCTTCTGGGATATGTGGAAGCTCAGTAAGCACATATTGAGCTAGACGAATCTCTAGTGATCTTCTTGTACACTTGTGTCACTGGACTTGCTATAGATCATGTTGCTGAGCAATTCCAGCACTCTCATACCACAATATCCCAGTGTGTACATCATTTCTTTGAGTTGAAGCAGGCTAATTTTGTGCTTGTAGCCACTTCTGAAAGATCCTCGATATTCTCTCCTCTGCTGAATTTTACGCGCAATATGTGCACCTTCCAGCAGCAGATGACCTCCCCCCCACAGAGATCCAGCAGAATTCCAAGTGGTGGCCATACTTTCGCAATGTACTAGGTGCAATTGATGGAGCCCATATCAACTGCTCCCCGTCTGCGGCTGAGCGTCATACGGCACGGAATCGCAAAGGCAGAGCGACACAGAAATGCTTGGCCGCGGTGTCCTTCAGCATGCGACCTGTTCTTTGTGAGCGGTTGGGATGGTTGTGCAGCAGATGCAACAATGTACAACAATGCTCGTCTCGCTGGTTTCGCAATTCCCCCTGGAAAATCCTACCTTGCGGATGCAGGGTTTGGTATCTGTGATGCGCTCCTGATTCCGTATTGTAGTGTTCAATATCATCTGGCTGAATGGGCTCGTTGGTCACAGCGGTATTTTATCCTTGCTCAGATCTTTCTGTAAGCTAACAATAGCAAAGCCCACAGAATTACAAAGAGTTGTGTAACCTTGAACACACTTCAGCTCAGAATGTTGTGGAGCGCATCTTCGGTGTGGTCAAGCACCAATGGACCATTTTAACTTGCGCACCACACTACAACATGGCAGCACTGGCGAAAATCCCATCTGCACTCATTGCATTACACAACTTCATATCAGACCACAATGAGACTGACCTTGATCGCTGGCTTGGGAATCCAGATGCACTGGACAATCTGATGGGTCTGCGCTGTGACGGGATCGACTTTGGGTGACTGGCAACCTCGCTGAATACGTCAGCAGCGGAGAAACATCGTGCAGAAAGCACTCGTGATGGAATTGCACAGGCAATGTGGGATGGCTATCAGCAGTATCTGGGAGAGCAAATGGATATTGATCACGATGATCACGATTATCACGGAGACATACAACCTGCAGAGCTAGACTAGTTGAAATTCTTTTTATGCAGACTGTATGGAAATTCCAGACATTTAAACTTCTCAATGAGAATCTCAGCCAAAGCAGTGCAGCTCTCCAAAGTCTTCTCTGCTGATAGGCCAGTAATTGGGCCATAGTTAGATACACGTAATTTTGCGTGTTTCTGATTGTGCCTATTGCTGAAACTGTTGTTTCTATGCAACAGTACTGGTTCCTGGTAGCTGTTGGGCGAACCACAGAGAAACAGGTGGGCGTTCTAAGTAATTAGAAACACCCATTGGCAAGTCTCACCCTGAAAACCGTAAGGGAAACGTGCAGCCAATTAATAAGTCAAGGAACTTCTTTTGACTTGTTTCCAACATCCACTTAAGCAATGGAAACAGGTCAAAGGAACGGGAGTTGGGCAATGTGTTGTGTTGTGTTGAGATGCTAAGGAGACGCGCCAGGTCACGAGTGTTTCGGTTGCTAGAGTTGCCGGTTTCCATTGAATGCGGATACACCGAAACAGGTGGTTAGCTATTCTGAGGATCCGAATCACAACTCTAAAAGTGTTCTAAGGTTCTTTCTCAAGAACCCTTTCTGGGAAACACCACAGAAACGGGTATCTCCTGAGATCTACAAAGGAGTATTATCAAGTTCCGCACTTGTAACAGAGGGGAGAGCAGAGTTGGAGCAGAAACAGGTCGAACGAGTGCAGTGCTGATCTATCGGTGATCAACACACCCTCTGAATAATCCAGGGGTGCTGCTGACGGGTTCCTGCCTCGTAATTGGCAAGGGAACATGGTGTGCTCACAGTGGGGAACCAATGGGAGGCGACACTCGGAAGAACAACCGGCAGAAACGCGGTTAAAGAGACAGATAAACGGACTTTTGACTCATTGGGATTGTGTTTTGGGCTTTGTAATTGTGTCTTGGCGGTTGTATAAGTATCCGAGGATGTTTCTACGGTGGACACAGCATCATCCCCCGAACTAGTACATAGGCTATACGCTTGCGCATTGGGTTGATCTGGGATCCTCGGCGAATGCACTCTTATAGAGTAGCATTATTAGTCAAAATCTTATTTGTTTCTGAATCATATATTATTCTGGAAATGCACTTGGGCTCTGCCTGGAAACTGTTAAGAACTCTGTGAATCTGTTTGAACTGGGACTCTGTTGAAAGGAACATTATTGTTGTTGTTTGCGGAGCAGGTTTCAGAAAGTACCGTCAAGGGAAAACTTTGGAAACGTGACTGCTGTGCACTGCTCAGAAAGTACCTTTTAGAGAAAGCTCTGTGAACACTCTTGGCCTATAAACTAGGGGCCTACTCGAGTCTACGGGACTACTTTAAACTTGTTTCTCTGTCGCTTGGACACACACACACGCTGCGAAGCTATAAATCTATCTTGCTTGGAAACTACATTTCCACTGTGTCTAGAAACATGTTCTACTCAGCTTGCTCATCGTCTCCTTGAGATACAAAACCTCTCCCTACAACCTTTACAAGGCCCTGTACTAGGGGCGGTAACTCATCGGGATCTCTGGAAATGTGCAGATATTGCCATTTGATTTATTTGTTGGTTGTTGGAACAGTCTCTGGACTGTTTCTGTGCCGATCAAGAGTCAAGTGGGGTTATTTGTGTGTTTCTTATATAGGTTCTGAGCACATCAATCACCACCACATATGTGTCAGCCGCCTTGGTGTCCCTCGTAAAAATGAGGTTGAGCATGGCACACTCCCGGGATGTGAGGTTGCCAGCCTCCTGGTCATTGAGAGCCATTTGGCGGGCACGCTCAAGCTGTTTGGTCGGGGACACCGCAGACGACTTCTGCGGCATGAAGCAATCATGGATTGCATTCCCAACATGGTCAACAGATCCGCCAATGGACAGAAATGCATCAGCACCAGTTGTCTTCCCTCTTTTCGCGGTCCATGGTGTCTGGAACTCGTCCGAGGCTGGACGCTTCACGCCACCAGATGGTGTCCCCAGTGCAGTGGGCACAGGTGAAGCTGTGGCCTTCACAGCATTGGTCGGAGTCGCAGGAATGAGGGTGTGTGCTGGCCCCCACGCATCGGGTACTGGTGTAGGCATGTGGGTGTTTGATGTGATTGATGGAGTCAATGTGATGGGCTGGGTGGAATCTCCGGCACCAAACGGCACCTGAGACCAGTCGGTGAGGGGCTGGGACTGTGTTTGAGACCAGTCGGTTAAAGGCTGGGACTGTCTGAGACCAGTCGGTTAAGGGCTGGGACTGCGTCTGAGACCAGTAGCCAGCAAAGGACTGGGATAAGAGGCCCAGAGATGTGTCACGTCGCAGTGAAAAAGTGTGGGATGCACTGTCACACCGCATCACACCGTTACATCACGCAAAATGATTTCTGATTTCTGATTTTCAGTCCAGAGTAACTCTTAGTAGGAGTAACTTTGAATTTGATTTAAAAATCAAACAAAAATACTCAAACACAACACAGTAAAGAAAAATCACCCAAATTGGCTCAAATCAGGCAAAAATCAAGATTCCAGATTGAATGGCATACCTAACTGTGACCCTAATCATCTACTTACTCTTGCTGAAAAAATCATTTGACTGACTTGGAAAACGCTATTAGAGAGTTTGCACAGTGTCATGAATCACCAGGGTTATATTTTTTGCCCAACGTGTCTGTACGGATACTGACACATCTTAGCGGCATGGGACTCTCATGATGCCACCACGTGACCTTCTCACGGTTGAAACCCGACCCTCGATTCTAAAAGCTGCAGACTCAGGGTAGTCTGCGCCATGGGATACAGAAGATGTTAGGGACTAGGAACCCGTACAGACGGATCCTAGTCCCTGGACGTCCCACAGCTGACACAGAAGCATACACGAAGTACATGACTGGTTGCAAACTGATCGGGGTTTCAACTGTTGACTCGATCAGTTTGAACCACAGGAGACAACAATGATAGGGACTAGGAAACCCGAACATCGGGTCTCCTAGTCCTCAGGGGATATGGAAACCAACACAGAGGAGCACAGGAGTATCAGCATTAAGGCTCCTTAATGCTGAGGTACTGGACCTGATCGTGACAGAGCGTGATCACCTTACTTTATTTCGAAGCCTATATAAGCCCGGTAGAATCTCCATGTACAGTAGATTCTACCTCGTCTAATCTCAAGCTTCTACCTTGGCTTGACATAGGCATTGTCTCCACCCTGCCCTGCTTCCTCCACATCGTACTACGGGTTGTATCCATGCCCCAGGTTGCATACCTGAGTGGATATCATACCCTCTTTGACTCATTCTGGGTTCTGCCTCGCATCCTGACCTATGATATATGGCCTCCTAGAGAGGATGCCATACAATTGGTCCTTCTGCTCGGGGAGCACACGAGCTATTAGTGTCTATCGGGTTTATCCTGGTTGGGATTCTCACCGGGTTACTCACTGTTTAGCTGACCCAGAGGCCGTTGCTAACACACAGAGCCACCAGATCAACTGGTGGCTATTTTTTCTCTGTAGCCAGCATATGAGAAACATGATTGTCAGGGATAAAAAGTGCATGTAGAAGCAGATGTATGTTCTCCTTTGCTAGAGGAGCTTCCTCATAAAGAAGACACCATAGAAGTCCAGACACCCCAGCTGTTGTCCGGCTGTCCCATTTGTTGTCCTTGGTAGGAATACTGATTTCTTGCAAGGCTTTGTTGATCAACCTATGGTCAATTTTGCATTGGATGCTGAGATCCCAGGGAGTTGCTGGCGTCCCAAAGGGAGGAGCATATGTGAACATTTCTGTAATCCTGCCAATTGCTAAACCAACTTCACTCCATCCATCTGTCAGAGGAAGAGAACCAAAAAAAAACCATATAAAATGGATTGACAGGCAGCATATGAGATATTCCACACATTCCACACGTCTGTTGAAGATCCTCGGGAAATCCGGCAGATGGTGTCTATAATCTTGGCTGCCACATGCAAAGATAGTTCATTTTTTGTGATGCGGGAGGTGAGAATTTGGAACAAATGTGCGAACAATTTTGCCTGGAAATGGCTGGAGACTGGTTGGTTTTTGTAATGTGAATTCAAACCTGCTCTCACCTTTTGTTATTCCAAACCATATCATAGTGATTCATAGGAGAAACAAAGCTGCAGAGACAGAATATGTAATTGGTAAAATTGGCTGTATCTGTGCATGTAATATTTGTGCATTTATGCAGAAATGATATCAATTCTTTCTGATTCAGAGGGGTAGAATCCTGGAAGCATGGGATAACATGCAAGGCCCACTCTCTAGTTTGTGTTATCTCAGAGTCTAAACTGATGTGATGCATTAAGACCTGAAGTGTGGCCTTCAATTCAGCAGAATAGTCAGAGGACCTGTCCATGTCCCACAGGTTAAGGGATGGCATGTTTTTCATAAAGTTGGGGGTCCATGTGAGCACAACACAAAACACCATATGCCTGTCCAAGGCAAACAGCATTGTTTGACATTCCTTGGTGGACTTTATCCAGAACAATTTTCCAGGCTCCTTTCCGGGTTGTTACACTAAAACACATCAGAAAGTTGTCCCACAGGTTATTCAATTGTGGTCCAAGATCCAGGCCACTTGGCCACTGTAGGCCAACAGCTACCTCTGCTGCTGCTGTTACCACATGAGGGTCAGTTGATGTCTCCAGAACCCAAGATACAGCTGATGCTTCAGCTGATGGTTGCAAAGATGATGGTAGACTCAACGGCTCATCACAGGACAGTGAGAATGGAGGTCTATCACTGGCATTTCAAGCTTGAGACTTGTAAAAATGCAGCAGCAGATCTGAGGGGCAGTGAAAGTATCTCTTGCATGCAGAATAGACCTGCTGGATAAGTTGGCGAGGTTGTATCATCAATTTACTGAGCACAGCAGTCAATTTGATCCATGATGCAATTGGGAGGAATTGAGACACCAAAGGTGCCAGAGGTGAATAGAAAGGTGAATCTGGGAATGCCACTGTGGACAAAAGCAAGGCAATATACAAGACAAAGCCTATGGACATCATTGTGAGGACAATGACAGCAAGTGTGACATGAATTGTCCATAGATATGTCAAGAGGCCAGCTGAGAACAGAAATAACCCAAACTGAAGAAGCAGAGGAAAGAGCTGCATGACTTGGTTAAATTTCCATTTCTTTAGGCCATCAAATTTCCACTGGTGTTCCAGACCACGAGTTTCATTTGTACCTCTTTCACCTGCCGCAGAGTAGTGCATGAGCCATTGCTTTCCAAGAATTGAAAGGAGAGCTGAAAAAAGTGTTGACCCTAGGCTAATGTAAAAGATGCTTTGGGAAACAATCACAATGGTTGGTGTATCATGATGTTGGATTGAAGGCTGAATGAGGATGATGAAAGCTGAGGTCACTGCAGAGAATAGACCAGCCTAGTAAAATATAAATGAATAATGTGGTCAGTTGAGCAGTTGGTTCCACATACAATTATGAGAGCAGCATCTAGGTCTGTTCCCCACTTTTGAAGGAACTCCTTATCATATTCATCGGCCACAGTTTTGTAGGCATTCCAGAAAGTGGTCTTGCTATCAGTTGTGGTAACTGGAGGCTTTAGAGCCTCCATGACTCTCTGGAACCTTCAAAAGATTATCCATAATGCCTTAAGGAGTGTTGCAATAAAACACTTTTCAGCCTGATCTGTCAGGGGAACCCCCGCTTCGGACGGTTTTCCATCCGGACCCAATCCGGATGCTCCGGATGCTTCGGGCGCTTCTCCGGATGGTTTTCCGCCCGGCGCTCTGGACACTTCTGCGCCCTTCTATCCGACCGCCAAACCACCCGGGACATCCATCCGCTCTCGTTGGCACGTGCTGTGCGATCAGGCCTGCGACCATTGTAGATACCTCCGGACACGTGCTACTGGGTAGTTACCAATTAGTATATAAGGTTTCGCCTAGCGTGGGAATCCTCATCCTTTCTTCTCTTCGGATTCCCCCGCTAGGTGCGTAGTATTTCCGCTCCTGTATTGTAGTACCTATATTTATACTTCGGATTCCCCTGCTAGCTTCCGCACCCTGCGCCGAGCTTAAGGTTGCCCTTACAGCAGAAGAAAGGATCTAAGGGATCAACCGGTCAAGATTGGGAAGTTTGGTGCAGGTACGGATTCGGACCACTACTCCAGTGCTCCATCCTCCCCCACTTCAAATCTCGACCCCTCCTCCGTTCCGATGGACCAGCCGCCTGCACCTAGCTCCGCGCAACCCGAGATCCCGAGTGTTCACACTCCGGATCCGGCTTCCGAAGCCATGGACCGGCTTGCTGCTGTCGAAGGCTCCCTCAAAAGCATCCAAAACGCGCTCTGCGAGCTATTGCTGAACACCCAAAATCCGCCGCCTGCCCCCGCCCCTGCCGTTCCGGCTCCGGCACCGGGTCCAGATTTCTCGGCCCCCCCACCCAGCTCCAAAAATGGTCCTTCGACCGAACCCCCCGGCCGTTTTTGACGGCGACCGGACGCAAGGACGGATGTTCCTTCACTCTGTCCTCACTTATTACCGGCTGGTTCCGGAAGCTTTCATGGCGGACAGGTTCGTCTCGCAGGAAAAACTCGTCCGGTTCGCTATGTCCTTCATGTCGAAGGACGCGGCTGCCCGATGGGCGGAACGGCGTGCATCCGCCGTACCGTTCCCGTTCCCCACCTGGGCCCAGTTCGAGGCCGAGTTCCGGCTCCGGTTCGTCGAGGAGAACGAACAGGAACAAGCCCTCACCAAGCTTGAGTCCCGCTCGTATTTCCAGGGCTCCCGCGACATCTACCGGTACACGGATGATTTCGAGGAACTGGCCGTAACGGCCGGTTACTTGGACGCTCTCGCCCGGGTCACCAAGTATCGCTCTGGGCTCGACCCGAAGATCAACGAGCTCTCCATGTAGAACCATTATAATGTGCCCTGGCCGGGCCACAGGTGCATATTACAAAGTGTCTCCTTGCTTGCCAGGCCTGGTGCACATTATAATGTGCACCCTTCCCCTGCCATTCCCGGCATGCTGCTGCCTGTTCCGGCATCAATGGCATGGTCCTTATTTGTACCTGCTTATGCACCTTCTGTATTGGGCTTCAGATTGATTGACAGCATCTGCCTGTCAATCAATACCTTCTACCAAAATCACGGGCTTTTATTTGTCAATTTGATGGATAATTCCCAGGCATGTACATCAAATTTGCCATCATTTATCGCCGGCTTTGGGAATTGTTTTGCATTTTGTGCACCAACCAGGGACTCTTTTACCAAACCATAAATACATTCAGATAGGCCTCAGCAGGCTCTACAACTTTCGTTTTGAGTGTATTTTTAGGTATATACCACCAACTTCCTTTTTTGGCCACTACGCTTTTCGCCCAAAAAGGAAAGTCTACTGTTTTCTCCCTCCCTGGCTCAGAATTCAATCATTTTTGATGTTCTAACTGGTCACAGATAATTTTGAGTACCATAAAAAGTGAACTAGACCACAATTGGAAGCAATGAATCCCTGTAATGGGGATATAATGGGGAAAATAGTAGATTTAGCTCTAAACTCTTGTATCTTTGTGGTATAGCCCGAGAATCAAAGCTAACTCCTGCTCCTTAATATATCTATGCCAGACATATGGTCTACATACAGTAAAAAGGACTTGACCAGTCAAGAGAGCATATTTTGGCTACAATAGCAAACACCATGATTGCTGTATTCCCACAGCTTGTAGTCACGTCAGTGGTTTCTTTTATAATGCTAGTACATCTACCGCTTATATAAACACAATGGTGAGGTTATTAATGTCCTTTTGCATCAGCATGGCAAGATTGAAGATGAACATGCTCTGAGTGACTGTTGACCATGTTTACCACAGGCCACCATTACAGAATGTGTGCTATGGACCTAGAACCAATATTAGACAGTATCCAAACACTTAGAGCCAAAGAACATCTCCATATATGACCCTGAAGTTCTTAAATTGCAAATGCCATTTTTCGCTTATTTGGTGAATTGGGGTCGATGTAGAGCCATTGGTGCCACATAAACAATCCCAAAGTGGAGGGACATGATGAAAGACCTATTTTGGTTTTTATTTGAGGGATTTTGGTCAAGATCTGCCCAGATGGTGTTTTCAGCTATGTGCAACAAAGGCACTCAAAGTTGCTGTTTAGTCTATGTACTCGGAAATACAATCCACTCAAAACCTGTCCAAATTTCTTCAAATCAAGTTGATTGTGGGTCTTTCATCAGAGCTTTTCCCCTTCCCAGTGTTTATTTCACAGTAGCTGTTCTTATTGGTGCCCTATTCAGTAAATAAGCGAAAAATGTCATCTGACAATCTGAAACTTCCAGACCATCTATTGGCAGAATTTTTGTATCCAGAGCTTAAGGAGGCCTGTGCGATCTTCCTTGAACTTGTGTCTCCCATTCCAAGCCTTTTAGGCATGCTAAGGAAGGTAAGGATTCATATAAAACATTTGCACATCCAATCTTCATTGGTAGGCGGGTTTGTAGGTTTGAAACCTATCAGATACATTTCTACACATGTAAACTGCTTCCTGAGTAGGGATGCTACGTCCTGGATCATTCCATAGACTCAAAATAGAGAAATGATCGGATTTTCCATTCTGGTCAAAATATGCACACTTTCTTTTGGGAGTCTATTATGATGTTTGCACAATATATCTATATCACTAACAAGTAACCCAAGGTGCCTGGTCAAGGCCTGGATGGCTATACCACAAAGATACAAGCATGTAGAACTAAATCTACTATTTTCCCCATTATGTTCCCATTACAGGGATTCATTGCTTCCAATTGTGGTCTAGTTCACTTTTTATGGTACTCAACATTATCTGTGACCAGTTAGAACATCAAAAACGATTGAATTCTGAGCCAGGGAGGGAGAAAACAGTAGACTTTCCTTTTTGGGCGAAAAGCGTAGTGGCCAAAAAAGGAAGTTGGTGGTATATACCTAAAAATACACTCAAAACGAAAGTTGTAGAGCCTGCTGAGGCCTATCTGAAAAGCCGGCGATAAATGATGGCAAATTTGATGTACATGCCTGGGAATTATCCATCAAATTGACAAATAAAAGCCCGTGATTGTGGTAGAAGGTATTGATTGACAGGCAGATGCTGTCAATCAATCTGAAGCCCAACACAGAAGGTGCATAAGCAGGTACAAATAAAGACCATGCCATTGATGCTGGAACAGGCAGCAGCATGCCGGGAATGGCAGGGAAAGGGTGCACATTATAATGTGCACCAGGCCTGGCAAGCAAGGAGACACTTTGTAATATGCACCTGTGGCTGGGCCAGGGCACATTATAATGGGACCACAGGGACTGTTGGATCAACATCGCGATCACGGCGTCTGGGACCGCCCCCGACCTCACCGACTACGACGGCTGGCGTGCGCGCACTTTCCGCCAGTACGAGGCATTCGGCCGAGCCGGATCCGGAAACCCTCTGGTTTGGTTCCCGGCCACTTTACCTCGGCCGCATGGAACGGGAATCCTTCCGGTTGCGCCCCCCGCGCGCTACGGTCTTGTTCGCCCTGGCCCCCCCCGCGCTTCCAGCAGTTGTTCCAATGGACGTTGACCGGACCCGAGCGCGCGCTTTCCCACGCTCTTGTTTCCGGTGCGGTGCGGCCGGACACATCGCCCGGGACTGCCCGGTTACATCCGACGTCCGGCATGCGGACGTTCTCGACGAGGTCGTTCGTCAACTCGGGGACGACCTCCTCGACGAGCTGTTCGCCCGGCTCTCCACCTCTGCCTCGCTTCCGGCCGAGTTGGCGGACAGAGATGAGATGGAACCGGCGGGTTTTCCCCGCCCGGCCGAGTGAGCGGTGCGCCCTCGGTCGCGTCCCCTAATCACTACGCCCTCCTGTATTCAGATAATGCCAATACATTTGAGTCTGAGGTAGTAGCGAGAGGCGCACCCCCCGCCCCCGTCTCCGTCCGAGTGACCGAGGCTCTTCCTTCCGTCCTGGAGATGGAAACCCGCATTGCCCCCGAGCCGGGAACGAGGGCAGTGACGGAGGCCCCTGTCCCCGAGCCGGGAACGAGGACAGGCTCGCTTCGGCGCGTTCATCGCCCGAAGTGGGAACGGCGACTTCCCCGGCAGTACGTCATCGACTCTGTCGAAGGCCGAAACTCCTTGCACATCCCGTTGGACCTGCAGTCTGTCGAGACCGCCGCCCGGACGTCGGTGAAGGCTCTGGTCGACTGCGGAGCGACCGGAGACTTCATCGACTCGGAGTATGTCATCTCCCGCAACCTTCCGGTCCGGCCCCTTTCGCAGCCCATCCCGGTTCTCAACGTGGATGGCAGCCCGAACCAAGCGGGCGGCATCACCGGCGTAGTCGATATGGTGGTCGACTACAAAGGGCACTCCGAGCCTATCCAGCTCGCCGTGACTCGGCTCGGGAAGCAGCACGTCATCCTCGGTTACTCCTGGCTCCAGAAACATAATCCGGAGATCAACTGGGAGACCAAGGATGTTCGTATGATGCGCTGCCCGACCGGATGCCGCACCTGCCGGGAGGAGCTATGAGCGGTCCGGAAGAACGAGAAGCTTGCCGCTTCAATCCTCCGGCAGCTGCGTGAGGGTCCGACACCGTCCATCTGCGCCGTCGACTCAGAAGAGTGGACCGGAGACGATGGGGACGAACCGGCCGACGACAATGACCTTCCAGATCTCACTCCGGATTCAGAGGACGATGACGATGACGAGCTCGAGGAGGGCGATTGCATCCTCTACACTGTGTTCACCCCGGCCGAAGAGATCCGTGCAGGAAGCACCGTCTCGCAACGTCTCGCGGAGGCTCACACACGGAATTCTGCACCGGCCGGAACAGAGGTCCCGCCCTGGGCCGCGGATTTCTCGGACGTCTTCGCCCAGGAGTCCTTTGACTCTCTTCTGGACAGGCGTACGTGGGATCACGCCATCGAACTCGTCCCGGATGCGAAACCGGCCAATTGTAAGGTCTACCCGATCTCTCCGCTCGAACAGAAGGAGCTCGATGCCTTCATTTCGGAGGGATTGACTACCGGCCGCATCCGCCCGTCAAAGTCTCCGATGGCGTCCCCGGTCTTCTTTGTCAAGAAGAAGGACGGTGCCCTCCGGTTTGTCCAGGACTACCGGGCGCTCAACGCGATGACTGTGAAAAACCGGTACCCGCTCCCTTTAATCAACAACCTTATTAACCGGTTAAAAGGAGCTCGGTTCTTCACGAAACTCGACGTCCGGTGGGGCTTCAACAACGTCCGGATCTGGGAAGGCGACGAATGGAAGGCCACTTTCCGTACGAACCGGGGGCTCTTTGAGCCACTGGTGATGTACTTTGGCCTTACCAACTCCCCGGCCACATTCCAGACGATGATGAACGACATCTTCCAGGACCTGATTCTGTCCGGAGATGTTATGGTCTACCTGGACGACATCCTCATCGCGCACTCCGACCTCGCCCGTCACCGCGAAATTGTCCGAGAGGTGCTCCGCCGGCTCCGAGAACACCACCTTTTCCTTCGGCCGGAAAAGTGCGAGTTCGAGAAGTCCACGATCGAGTACCTCGGCGTCATCATCTCCCATAACCATGTCGAGATGGACCCCGTCAAGGTCGCCGGCGTCGCCTCCTGGCCCGAGCCCGAGAACAAGAAGGACGTGCAGCAGTTTCTCAGCTTCACGAACTTCTACCGGAGGTTTATCCGGGCATTCTCGGACATCACCCAGCCGCTTTTCGACTTGACGAAGAAGGGCGTGGCCTTGACGAAGAAGGGCGTGGCCTGGACCTGGACCGCTGCCTCGGCCGCCGCGTTCCAAGCCCTCAAGGACGCGGTGACCGCAGAGCCCGTCTTGGTCCTCCCGGACGAATCTCGGCCGTACCGGTTAGAAGCGGACAGTTCAGATCAGGCGACCGGAGCTGTTCTGTCGCAACAGGACGCGGATGGAAAGTGGCACCCCGTCGCCTTCTACTCCAAGAGCTTGAACGATGTCCAACGGAACTACGTGATCCACGACAAGGAGATGCTTGCAATCGTCCGAGCCCTAGAGGAGTGGCGGCATTTCCTCGAAGGCGCGCAGCACCCGGTCGAGATCTGGACGGACCACAAGAACTTGGAGTACTTCCAGAAGTCGCAGAATCTAAACCGGCGGCAGGCCAGGTGGTCCCTGTACCTGTCTCGGTTCGACTTCGCCCTGTTCCACCAGCCGGGTCGACTCATGGGTCACCCGGATGCACTCTCCCGCCGCCCGGACCACGGTGCCGGATCCGAGAACTCGGATGTTACGCTCCTTCGGCCGGAGCTTTTCCGGATCCGGGCGATGGAGGGGATCGTGGTCGATGGACCCGAAGTCCCCCTTCTGCGCGACGTTCGGAAGGCGTTTGCGACCGAGCCGGAACTTGAGGATCCCGTTGCGCTTGTCGCCCGGGAGCTTCTCAAGAACCGGAGGGCCCCTTCTCCCCGCTCGGCCGAATGGCAGATCTCGGACGGATTGCTCCTGTTTCGCGGTAAGATTGTTGTGCTGCGGAACAAGGACCTCTGCCGGCGGATTATGGAGCAGCACCACAACACGCGGGTCGCCGGACACGCTGGCCGCTTCAAGACGTTGGAGTTAATCTCCTGGAACTACTGGTGGCCCCAGTTGTCCCGACACGTCGGTCAGTACGTCGGAACCTGCGACGCATGTAACCGGACAAAGGCGCTTCGGCGACTTCCCCACGGTGAGCTCCATCCGACCGAGATTCTGGCCGAGCGCTGGGACACCGTCTCGGTGGACTTCATAGTCAAGCTTCCGGAGGCGCACGGGTTCGACGCGGTCATGGTTGTTGTCGACGTCCTTGGTAAGCGGGCCCACTTCAACAAGTGCCACACCAGCCTCGGAGCAGTCGGAGCCGCCCGGTTATATTACCGGAACGTGTGGAGGCACCACGGAACCCCCCGGAAGTACATCTCTGACCGGGGTCTGCAGTTCATCGCTGAGTTCACCCGGGAACTGTGGCGCCTGATCGGTATTGAACCCGCTACCTCCACCGCTTACCACCCACAGACCGATGGTCAGACCGAGCGCGTCAACCAGGAGCTTGAACAGTTCGTCCGTATCTTCACGAGCTACAAACAGGACGACTGGGATGAGCTCCTACCGGCTGCCGAATTCGCCTACAACAACCATGTCCACTCCTCGACGCAGCAGGTGCCGTTTATGACGGACACTGGCCGGCTCCCTCGGATGGGTTTCGAGCCCAACGGCATGCGCTCGGCCGACGAATTGGTCAACGAGTTCCGTGACCGAATCGCTGCCGGAGTGTCCGAAGCCAAGGCCGCGCTCGTCAAAGCCAAAGACGAGTTCAAGCTGTACTACGATCGCCGGCGCGTACCCGCACCGGAGATCAAAGTAGGCGACCGAGTCTGGGTGGATGCATCTGACATCAAAACGACGCGACCGTCTCCCAAGTTCTCGGATAAGCGGCTCGGACCCTTCAAGGTCGTACAGGTTGTGGGAAAAGGCGCGTATAAGCTCGAACTCCCTCCACGGTACTCCCAGCTCCACCCGGTCTTCCCGGTGGTGAAACTCGAGCTTGCGAAGCCGGACCCGTTCCCCAGGCATCCCCGGAACGACGAGCCCCCACCTATCCTCCAGACGGATGGAGACGAGAGGTGGGAGGTCGACGAGATCCTCGAAGCTCGGGTCCGGTACGGCAGCCTCTGGTACATGGTGCGCTGGAAAGGTTATGGTCCGGAGCACAATAAGTGGGTAAAGCACTCTGACGTCTTCGCCAAGGACGCCATTGATGCCTACTATCGCCGCTACCCCAACGCTCCTCGCCGGATCGCCTCGGCCGCTTTCGACTCGCTGTCCTTCCGGAGGCGTGGTAGGACCATCCGCTTTATACGTCGGGACGCCGTATTCCAAGGGGGGGGTGATGTCAGGGGAACCCCCGCTTCGGACGGTTTTCCATCCGGACCCAATCCGGATGCTCCGGATGCTTCGGGCGCTTCTCCGGATGGTTTTCCGCCCGGCGCTCCGGACACTTCTGCGCCCTTCTATTCAACCGCCAAACCACCCGGGACATCCATCCGCTCTCGTTGGCACGTGCTGTGCGATCAGGCCCGCGACCATTGTAGATACCTCCGGACACGTGCTACTGGGTAGTTACCAATTAGTATATAAGGTTTCGCCTAGCGTGGGAATCCTCATCCTTTCTTCTCTTCGGATTCCCCCGCTAGGTGCGTAGTATTTCCGCTCCTGTATTGTAGTACCTATATTTATACTTCGGATTCCCCCGCTAGCTTCTGCGCCCTGCGCCGAGCTTAAGGTTGCCCTTACATGATCCTTGTTCTGCTCCAATAGCTGGCTAAAGCCCACATTCAGTGCTTGTATCAACCTGCACATCATCAGAACACCAACAAGGGTGGAAATGACAGTGCCTCACTGTTGAATGTCTGTCTCTGTATGTTGTACCACTGGGTTGCCAGCTGTCTGCTCTGGTGCATGAGAGTTGGTGGATCCACTAGGATCTGGCATGGTGGGGGATGACAAGTGATGTTTCCTAACATCACCTTCTTCACCTTCTTCGAAATTTCACACACTGTCTGAAGCCTTTTAAAACTCCGCCATCGGGTGTCCAGCATTTTCCGAGACCTTGTCCACTTTTTCACAAGTTGGGATTGCTGTGGTTTGTGCTGCCATCAATGCCTGACACATCTCAATATAGCCGCTGCCATCATTCCATCCCCCACTTTGCTCCTCTCACCGCTGCACAACCATGTCAGCAACCGTGTGTGGACATTCAACCCAGCTCTGCAATTCATTAAATACTATCTCCGTTCACATAACCTTGCTTCTTGATTTATGCCCATCAATTACACCGGCAGTCCCAGAACCTGGACCCCAATTTAAACTGGACCCTCTCATTTCGAGCATGCCACACTGGCCATGCCGTGGCTGCGGCCCATTCCGTATCACGTTCTTGACCGCATGCTCGTACACATGTACGCGCTGCTCGGACTCAGATGATCCCGTAAATTTTGTTTAAACTTAATGTCTTAGTTTGTTATTTGGCTAAGTTGAAGTTAAGGACCAGGCTAACTCTCTATGGGTTATATGTACCTATGCAATGTACGCAATTTATGCATATACAGGAGACTGACAGCCTGAGCCAAACGGCCTATTGTGTTGTTGAAGTCATCAGGAAAACCAAATCATGTAGCTATGGTGGATAGTGAGCGCTACTAGGACGCCGCTAGAGAGCCTATGCAGTGCTTGGAGAAACGGATGTAGCGATGGAATTACTACATAGCACTCCATAGCAGCTCATAGCAGCCCATAGCGTTGCTAGGCGTTGCTATGGCTCGCTATGGCTCGCTATGGACGCGGTTTTCCTGATGAACGGCCGTTGTTTGTTTGGTAGGATCAATCAAGTGGTCAATGCTGCTGATCACGCTGCCTTTGGCATCAATCCCAACTCCGGCTCCCATTTATACTGCAACAACGGAGACTCAGGCTTCCGGTCCTTTGCATCCCGCCGTGTGCTCTTGTCATGTCTTTTGACATGGTAACAACTGGAGCCAACCTTCCTGATTCGGCCACCCATCATTTCGCATGCCACATTATTGCTGCTTGCCTTCCGCGACTTCACTGCGACTTTGTGAAGGATTTTCGACGCAATAATATTGATATTCCACAGCTGCTGGACTGGACTCGATACTTATACTGTACATGTTCAAATTCCACCACTCACTGCATGGCCTTTGGGGACTCTGAGAACTTCGTTTTCGATAACCGTGGATGTTCCTCACACCACCGGAGGGTCTCTAGCCGCGGCGTGTACGCTCTAGGCCAATCAACTATGAACTGGACCAATGAGCTTTAATCGCAATGCAATCGGACACACATGCAATCGCATTCGCAATCGCAATCGGATAAAAGTTACTGGCGGGACACATGCTCCAGGGCGCACCGTCCCGGGATCCGGTTCATCTCTGGGCTGCTTGAGGGTCGAACGCAGCCCGATTGACCGAACGAATACCCTCGCGCGTGGGCTGCTCTGTTCTGTTTTTCCTTGGCGTACCCACACCCACACCCCACCCTCAAAACTCCACCTCCGGGGTGCAAGCTTCAAGCTCCAGGCCAACCCGCCACCTGCGACCCTCAACTAGCCTCCATCCCACTCTCGCGTTGATAAAGAAAGAGACAAAGACAGCGACTATGGCAGAAACGGAAACCCCGAAGCACACCCTCGACGTCGAATACGTGCGGGCGCAGTTCCCTGCGCTCAAGTCTGGGTTCATCTTCGCGGACAATGCGGGCGGGAGCCAGATCACGCAGAGCTCGATTGGTGCGTCTTCCGTCCTCCATCCGTCCATTCGTGTACTATCGCTTCCCCTCCTCTCATACCTCCACGTACACTCCCGTCTGTCCCTATACTATCGCTTCCCCTCCTCCCATACCTACCACCCATGTGTGCATTAACCTCGATGTGACTCAACTCCACCCTACAGACCTCATCACCTCTTACCTCACCACCACGAACGTCCAGCTCGGCGCGGACTACAGCGTCTCCGCCACCGCCACGCAGCGCGTCTACGGCGCCGCGGAGGACGCGCGCGTGCTGTTCGGCGCGGCGAGCAAGGACGAGGTGGTGTTCGGGCCGAGCTCGACGGCGAATTTGGAGAACCTCGCGCGGGGGCTGGAGGGGAGTGTTGAAAAGGGGGACGAGTTTGTGATTACGGGGGAGCATGAGGGTGCGTGCTTCCGCCGCTCCTCCTTTGGTATCATATCTTTGGGGAGGATGAGCTAATTGAGTTGTACGCACAGCGAACGCCGGCCCGTGGAAGAAGCTCGCCGCGCGCACGGGGGCCGTGATCAAGTACTGGCACTCCTCGCCCACGAACCCGAACAACCCGTACTCCTTCGCGCTCAAGGTCGAAGAGCTGCTCCCGCTCATTACCGACAAGACGCGCATCGTGGCGTTCACCGCGACGTCGAATCTGCTGGGGTCCGTGGTGCCCGTGAAGGAGATCACGAAGGCCGTGCGGGAGGAGGCGAAGCGCAAGGGGCGGACGGGGAAGCTCGAGGTGTCGGTGGATTGTGTGGCGTATGCGCCGCATCGGCGGATGGATGTGGTGGGCTGGGATGTGGACTTTGCGGTGTTCTCGTTCTACAAGGTCCGTTCGCGCCGCGCTACTCTTCCCACACTTATTGTTTGCGCACTAGGTCTACGCACCCCATATCTCCGCCCTGTACGTGCGCAAGCCCGCGCTCACGTCGTCCGTCACCTCCATCGTGCACCACTTCCTCAAGGCGGATTACGCTTACAAGCTGCAGCCCGGCGGGCCCGGGTACGAGACCGTCTTCGGCACCACGTCCGCCCTGCCGTACCTCCTCGATCTCACCCCCGCGCGCACGCTCGATGCCACTTTTGCGGCGATTGCGGCGCATGAAACAAAGCTGGTGAGCACGTTGCTGGGGTGGCTGACGGCGCCGGAGCAGCAGGCGCGCGGGGTGCGCGTGGTGGGGGTGGAGGAGGTGAGTGTAGACCGGCTGCCGACGGTGAGCTTTGTGGTGGTGGGGGAGCGGCCGGTGGGGAGTCGGGCGATTGTGAGGGTGTTTGATGAGCGGGGTGGGGTGCGTGCTTTTCCTCTTCGTCCTTGTTTCTCCTTTACTTATGCTGGTCTCGGCCAGATCGGCATCCGCTATGGGCACTTTTACGCGTACACGCTCGGGCAGCAGCTACCGCCGCCGGTGGACCCTGAGGAGGGTCCGGTGCGAGTGTCGCTTGTGCATTATAATACGCTGGAGGAGGTGGAGAAGATTATTGGGATTTTCAAGGAGATTTTGGCGGCGTGAACGCATGTCGCTTTATTTTGTTGTACGATAAATGAATGAGCTTTACTTGTGGCGAAAATGGCAAAGATCACTTGGGTGATCGCCGCGCTTGGGCGGTGCTGCATTCCTCCTGCCTCTACCGCGACTCGACTATGACCTGTGCTGGCTGAATCTACACAAAATGGTTAACGCACAACGAAGCTGGCGACGCCGCTCGCCCCTAATGTCTTTTCTGCACTCGTACCGAATACTTCTAGGCGCCGTGCTCTTCTCGCTGCTCACCGCCGTCTTCGTCGCAATCCACCTCGGCTTCTTCTCCACGCTGCTCGTCTACATCCCGCTCGTCGTCATCTGCATCCCCGCCTTCACCGCCGTCGAGGCGGCGGACTACAAGTCCATGCGCGCCTGGCCCAAGCGCCGCCGCGTGCGCTTCGCCCTCTGTGCCGCCTGGTGCGCGTTCCTCCTCTTGGCGCCGACCTACCCGTCCTCGGGGCCCTCCGCGTTCATGAACCCGCGCACCCCGCTGCCCGTGCTCCCCTCGCACACCACCACGCGCGCCGCCAACGGGACTATAACAGCCACGCCGGCGCGCTACTTCATCGCGGCGAACCTGTACGACTACAGCGCGCACCTCCCCGCGTGGACGGGCCAGCTCAGCCGCCTCATCGCGCACCTCGGGCCGGAGAACGTGTTTGTGTCGATATACGAGTCCAACTCGCACGACGCGACCAAGGACCTGCTCCGGGTGTTTGAAACGCAGCTAAATCGGGCGGGGGTGCGGAATCGGGTGCTGCTGGACGAGGACGGGCGAAGGAGGGAGGGGTGGCAGAGTAATGGCCACGAGCGCGTGCAATATATGGCGGATATGCGCAATCGGGCATTGGAGCCGCTGAAGGAGGAGGGGGTAGCGAGGAGACGGTTCGACAAGGTGCTGTTTTTCAATGATGTGTATTTCGATTGGAGTGCGTGTCTGTTCGTTATTTTCGTCCTTATTTTATGCTGAATCCCACACAGAGGCGATCGTCCGCCTGCTCGCGACCAAGGACGGCGAGTTCGACCTCGCGTGCGGGCTCGACTTTGACGGGATTGGGCTGTACGATACGTGCGTGCTCTTGCTTCTATCCCCTCCCTCCTTCCTTCCCTTCCCGCCTTCCTCCCCTTATCCCATCTCCCTCCTCCTTGCCCCCTGTGTTTCGCGATATTTCGGTAACGCTGACACCTCCCCAGCTGGGTCATCCGCGACGCCTGTGGGCAGCGCACCAAGGAGCTTTGGCCGTACTTCTCCCTCTCGAGCGACCCCGCGGCGGTCGCGAGCCTGCGCAGGGGCGCGCCGGTCGAGGTCGCGACGTGCTGGAATGGCGTCGCGGCGTTTGGGGCGGCGTGGTTTGCACCGGAGCACGGTATGTCTGTCTATTCTGATTGTGCAAACCGCTTTGGTTTCTGTTCCCATCCCGCACTTCGTCCTTTACTCCCCTCGTGTGTCCTTGACTCACCTTCCACCATCCTTCATCCTTCATCTTGCTTCCTCTTCCGCCCTCTCCCTCCTCTCCCCTCCCCTTTCACCACCTTCTTGTCTTTCCTTCGTGCTCATTTCATGCTCACTCCGTTCGCAGCCCTACCCCTCGCCTTCCGCGCCGACACGCCCTGCCCCGAGTCGGAGTGTTTTCTGATCGGGTACGACATGCACCTGCGCAGCGCGCCAAGGCGGCCGCGCGTGTATGTGAATCCGCGGGTGGAGGTCGGTGAGTTGCGATCGGCTTCGTTGTTTTTTGTGTTGGGGAGATGAGGAGGAGGAGTTTGGAGAGGGAGCGCTCTGTGCGGAAGAGGATGATGGGCGCCGAGGGGCGAGTGGCGAATGACGAGCGGGGGATCGAGTGCGATGGGACGAGCGAGTCCCGAGGGCCGCCGGATGGAGTGCGGCGGGATTATCCACCGAGTGTGGAGGCTGGCGTGTGGAGGCGCGAGTGGCGGAGCGTGCATGCCCGTCTTTGGACGGCCGATTGTCTTGGGTGCGGGGCTCGACGTTCGCATACGCCGTTGTTCCTTGCTTTACCCGCTTCGAAGGCCAGCGAGCACCGCACGCTCTGCTCTCTTTCGTCGCCCTTCCTCTCGCACTTCTTTCCCTCCATCCTCTCATCCTCTCGTCCTTCCTCTCTTTACTCCTCGCGTTTTTCCCCTGGCTGTCTATCCGCCGTCGCGCCTGGCAATGCTTTGATCTGCCCCTCCCTCCGTTCTTTCATTCGTTTTCTTTTCGCCCACCCTTCCTTCCTTCCTTCCGCCCCTCCCATTCCCTTCCTCCCGCACTGCTTACCCTCCCTCCCTCCCCTCCTTGCTCCCTTCGTCTCTCCCTCCCGCTCTTCAGAACAACTAACGAATCATCTTCTCCCAGCCTACACCCCGCACACGTACCTCTACTACGCCTCCCTCAAGCACCTCTCGCTCACGCGCCCCTGGCGAGTCGTATGGGAGGATTGGATCGCCCACCGCATCTTCGGGTGGGTCGCAGACTACTACTGGCTCACGCCCAAGGCGGGGGAACGGTGTGCGTTTGAGGAGGAGGGCATTGTGAAGGCGGGGTGGTGTGCGAAGGAGTTGTAAGGGCCGGGGGGTGTGGGGGCCTAAGGTGCGGGGATGCCTCGGGGAAAGGGATATTTGGTCCCGTGGGGAGGAGGACGAGACGGAAAATGTACAATTTGCTTTCCGAGATCTACATCTTTGCTGGATACATGTAGTGGACTGGGATAATATGTACGTATATATTGGAAGGGCGCAGATCGGACTCTCGAGATTAGGACGGCGGTCGTGCAGGAGGATCATATGATTTGGCCGAATTAAAGTGTCGGCTTGCTTGGATCCAATTCGACAGGATCAACGGTGAGCCGTCGTCTGCTGCACAGAGTGTCGAATTATGCGCGACGCATTGCTTTTCTCGGTCCCAAATTCTTATGAAGCGAAAGACTCAGGTAGGCACACTTGTACGTTTCCCGGTATTCATCGCATTCTACTACTGCATCAATAGAATAAATACCTCCGAACCCAAACCAGTCCTCTACTGGAGGAGATCCGCGAGCACCGCCCGGCTGCGTGTCACAAAGCGCTTCGAGACGAAGCCACACCCCGTTTTGCCCGCCTGCGTCTGCGCACCGATGCCCGAGCAGATTCCCGACGGCCCCGCGCAGCAGCCCGACGCGCAGTCCGCCGCGGCGAGGCACTGCCCGCCGATGAACTGCTTCCCTGCGCCGTTGCCGACGTTGGGCACACCTGCGGGGTCGAAGGGCGGGCCACCTGCGGTAGCTTTCGCAGGGGTGGCGCCCCCGGGGGGAGTCGTAGCATCGTCGCTGCGGTCGTTGGTGAGACTGCTGGAGCCAGAGACGAAGCCACAGCCAGTCTTGCCCGCCTGGGTCTGCGCACCGACGCCCGAGCAAATGCCAGAGGGGCCTGCGCAGCAGCCAGAGGCGCAGTCGGCAGCGTTCAGGCACTGGCCGCCGATGAATTGCTTGCCGGCGCCGTTGCCGACGTTGGGGACACCTGCGGGGTCGAAGGCGGGGCCACCAGCGGCGTTGGTGCCAGCTTTAGCCGCGGTGGTAGAGACGGCAGCGGCGGAAGTAGTGGTATCGGCAGCGCCGGTGGTGAGACTGCTGGAGCCAGAGACGAACCCGCAGCCGGTCTTGCCTGCCTGGGTCTGCGCACCGACGCCCGAGCAGATACCAGAAGGACCTGCGCAGCAGCCAGAGGCGCAGTCAGCGGCATTCAGGCACTGGCCGCCGATGAATTGCTTGCCGGCACCGTTGCCGACGTTGGGGACGCCTGCGGGGTCGAAGGGCGGGCCACCTGCCGTAGCAGCGGTTGCAGTTGCGGAAGCTGCGGCAGTGGTACTGCTAGCAGCGAGAGGAGCCGCGGAAGAGACGCCAGTATCGGGGGGAGGAGCACCAGCCTTGGCCGCGAGGATTTTGAAGGACCCGGAGGTGTCGAGGATGGTCTCAAGGTCGTCACCGACGACCGCTTGGAGTTTGTAGGTACTGATTCAAGCCAAGGTAAGTGTATATTCGCTGGTGGGATAAACCACGCACCCCGGGGGAATGTTTCCGAGCCCGACGCTGGTGTTGCCAGCGGCGGAGGCGACACCGGTGGCGATGTCGACAGAAATCGGGCCGTCGAGCACCATGGCCATTGTGCTAACATTACGGGGTGAGTTACGGCGCTTAGCTGAAAAAAAAAGATGCAAAGAAACCTACGGGTCGGTGGATGCGGGCGTCCAGGTAATGAGGAGGGTGTCGTCGGCAGCGGTATCCGCAGGCGTGTTGAGCTTAATGCCCATTACAGACGTGAGCGCAGAGGCCAAAAGAATGCTGCAGAAGCTTGGTTCAACCGCTGCTCCAACTCAGAATAAAATCGAGCGAGACTCACCTGGCGATGTAAAGCATTGTAATGACGACGCTGAAGGTGAGACTAGCTCAAAAGAAACGTAAAAGGTGGAAAAACGAAGGGAAACCAAGACTAGCTCGGGATAAAGAATGGTTGGCAGGACGGGGCGCTCGCATTTATACGGAAACGGTGTTTCAGACCAAGAAAACAAGTTGGTGATGATGCCCCATGAAATCGGGGACCACGGCGCGTCTGAGGCCCCGTCTCGGACAATTCTTGTACTGAAGGACCTAACAGCGCCATAAATATCGTTGAATGATGGTAGGACGGCGTCGCCGTGTACTGAAAGACGGGTTTCTGAGTAGGGTTATCTATCTGTGGAGAACAGAGACGATTCACCTGTCCTCCGCGCATATAAGTGACAGAAAAAGCGGCATCTGAAAAATCGGTAGGTTACGCCGGGTTTCAGCACAGTCAGAGTCAAGGTCCTGTAAACGCCGTCGCGGTTACACTTAGGAAACAACATAGAGGGTTGCGGGTTGCGCGCTCGACAATGTTGGGGACGCCCATGGGACATAGGAATACGCACTTGGGACCCAGTCATCCAATTCCGTTCGTTTTGTTCCACCACGCTCCCAAGCCCTTTGCTTCTCCTTCTCAACTTGCTTCCTCTAGATCTGGCCAGGGAATGATTGAGAAAAGTGATGGGTCCGTCTTGAAACGCGGAAGAAGACAACGTCGAAGCTGGCGGAGGCCGCATCAACACGGCGACGAGCAGCCGCCAAAACTACTTATCATGACAATCGTGCTCGCCTTCTGGCAGCAAAGGCAACAATTGCCACCTACTATACTCAGCACGGCAGTGGTTGTTTCAACTTCAATTTTCCATCCGTATGGGGCACCTCCAGCCCGTGCGCGGGGAGACTAATACGCTCACAAATCTATGAGAAGGCGAGGGGCTAGATGTGCGGGGAATCTTAGGGGGATCCTATGCGGAATAAGAGACGAATTATATCTAGATATTGGATGAAATGATTTACTTCTTCGATGAAATTTTGTTGCGCGCTAGCTAGAAACGCAGTTGCCTCTGATTGTACGCGAGCCGTTTCTATAGTAGCTGCCTGCGCCAATTTGGCGGGAAATTTGTTCATATGAGGGCGGAGTCCTCTTTCAACGCTACTGAGTTCGGCTCGTTGACAGAAGTCACAGCGGAAAGCCATGACGGTACAGAGAATAAATATAAGAGCAAAGAACAGCTTTATAGATGAGATGGATGGATGATCCAGAGATGTGGTCGCCGTCAGACAGCTTGAGTAAGGTCTGGGCGGCGCGCCTGCGTCAGCAATGGGCCGATTGGTGGATGCCTTGGGTGGACGGCCCAAGGTTTGAATGGGTCTTGAAAACCCCTTGAGAAGAGTGGGCGAGGCCTGGGCTACCCTTGCGAGGAGGAGCTAGCCTTGTAGTGACCTTGCAAGGACCTTGGGCTACGCGTCAAAGGCCTTGAGCGCACTTGATGGCCCTTGTCAAAGTCACGACTCGGAGGCTTGAACACTTTTGAAGTTTTGGTGATGAGATGTGTGCGCATGATGTCCATCTTGTACACATCGGCTCTAGTGCCCGCGTGTCATTAAGACATGCTAAGAAGCAAACATATCTACCACACCTCCTGGCTCTTCCCCGGGACCTGCATCGAGCTATGAGCCGAAGTGAGGGCGATGCTTTCCTTCTCCCGCGCAATCGGGACATCCAAGCAAGCGTAACACCAAGTGTTCTTATTGTTCTGGTTTGTTTTGTACTTGGTTTTGTTCTAGTGAAACGCGTCCATGGGGTGATTCTTTCGATGTATCAAGGAGGAAAGGAAGGTGGAAGAAAAGAGTATGATTTGGGGGCAAGGGAAGCGAAAAAGGAAGCGCGTGCTGACGCGGCGATCAATTTCTTCTACTTTATTCTTGACCCCTCTTAACCTTTATTGTCTGACCCCGCCAATACCGGGTGTGGGCAAGGTGTGGGTGCCACGAGCATATGACGGCGGATGAAGGCGAACCGCTTCCCGCTACCTCTTCTCTCATGCGCTTCCCGGTCGGCTCGCTGCTGACCTTTGAGATGGGCGCCGACACTAAATTGCGTCTTGCCTCAGGCCTGGGCGGCCGTCACAGAGAATTGTTCATACGAGAGACAGTGAAATAGGTGATGTTCGTACTTGTCGCTGTTGGCTAACTACCCGGATCGCGCAGTCCGGCCGCCCTTTCCCGCCCCTTCGCCGGCTGCCTGCCCGTTTCCCTTTCGCTCCTTCCTCCTGGCCACCTCCTCTCTCCTCCGTCCGAGCCGCCCTCGCTCCCACCTCCTCCGGCCGGGGTGGGAAGGAGTTCTTGCCCCGCGTTATATTTGGCCATCAATCGTTTCAGAGCGCTCCTCATCTCCGCAATGTGCCCCCATTTCATCCCTCCGTTCTTCAGAGTTTCACGAGCATCATTGAGACCGAAAAGCCCATGCACCGTGCTGATCCCGCCCGCGGTGAGGCTTTGGAGGACGGTCGCGTCCAGCTCGTAAGATTGACAAAAGTCGTCGATCTTCACGGTCGGCACCCCAGTAGTGTCCCCGAAGGACCAGTCGTCCTCCCTAATCTGGGGTGCACGTCCTATTCCATCCTGACCAGTCCCAAACCCACCTTGAAATGTACAATATCAGCCGGTTTTCCTTGAAAGTCTTAGTGTAGAAGCTCCCACCCGTAACGCCCACCTGCAGCTGTACCAGACCGTGAAGCACGTTTTCAGCCATGGGGGGCCCCTCACCCTCCTTAACCCCAGTTCCACCTAAACTTTGGTGAGCCGTGCTGTGGGGAAGTCAAAGGAGGCGCACCGGATATACCGACGGGGAAGAAGGTCCTGTTGACGGGAAAGACGATCTTGTGGTCGGGATGCACGCTAGGTTCGGCAGTCCTCTCAGGCGCGCTGCATGGGAATCAAAGTTGGCGTACCGGACAGAGCGACGGGGAGGTAGGTCTTGGCTCCGGGATGCCTTCCAGGCTGGGAAGTTCCTGGGATATTGAGGTCTAGGTACCTTGCATAGGATGTGATGGAACGTACCAGAGCCTGAGGCAGCGTTGCTGGTCGGAGATTCGGCCTTGTTCGTCGTGGAAGATGACATCCTTATTTCTTCCATTGCGCCTCCTGACGCATGATATACGCCCTCACAAGATGGGGTCGTTAAACACGTTGCCATGCGATGCCGTGAATCTGCGTGGTTTCATTCTGATAGAACACAAGGGACTGGTCAGGCCGCTTCGCGGCCTCCCATACCCTTACATTTAACAAACCCAACGTTTTTTTAAACACCATTTTCAGAAACTTGAAGTTCTGTCGAGTGCACTATGGAAGTTGCATGCCTCGCCGCGGCCGCCTTTGTTCTAATGTGGTGAGAGCCATCTGTCGATATTAGCGCCAGGGCAGTGTCTGTCAAAGTTTGTTGGAAGGGTGACGTCAACTGCCAAGAATGCCGAATGATCATTCACTGTGAGCCGGCGAAAAAGATAGGCAACGATCAAGGGCGGACAGCAGCCGCGATGCACGGCATCGGTGGAGATTCACCGGAGTTTAAAAGGCTTCAGACAGACAGACAGGCTTAATTTTATAAAGAGAAAAAAAAAAAGAGAAGACTTGGGAAGTGACATTTTGATTCCGGCGCTTATATGTCTGCCATGGCACCTGTGGAAGATGGCCGAAAATACGGATGTATTGAAGAGATTCCTAATAACTTCACGGTCTGAGGCCTTAAGGGCTCGAACTACCTGGGTCTGAATAATGGTGTCAACGTGAATGCTTTCATTTTGGGCTCATACAGTATGACTGCCATCAACCCACAGGTGCAGACTGAGTCTGGATCTGAATCAGGGAAAACAAATCTTGAGATGTATGTCAATGGAATTGTGAGCCGGCTGGCCTTGGCTGGATTAGTCAATTTAACTCGCTGCAGAGGTCCATTAGCATCGACAGAGAAAAAGACATGTTTAAAAAAATAAGCAGGATTGGGTATCATTGAAGAATTGATTGCAACTGTGTGTTCAATTTATAAAAAGTGTTAAATTTCAGTCCTAGGACGTGGTATACGGTCTTGTTCCCTCCTTTGCTTTACTTTTGTACTTCCATACAAAGATTCTTTCCACCACTTTCAGTGTTGTCCCCCTCAACGCATCTGCTGAGAGCAAGCACCCTGTTATACACCCACCCTGTAATACACCACCTACGATGTCCCCGAGGGACTCTGTCTTTTAGGTACTTAATATCAGTGTCGTTTCTCTTAGTGCGTTCGCTGAGAGGGGCTTCGTCTTTTATAAGCAGCTCCTTGCCATTGGTCCCCGGTTTTATGCTTTCAATCTCGGGGTAATCATCGTCCTCTCACTCATCTTCCAGGATGCCGTAGTCATCTGGCAGGTGTTCAGGCTAGGAGAGGACCTCATCAAGGAGTTCCAGGAAATTATCCTGAACATCGGGGTCCTTGAATGGAGAATGATGCCTCGCAACTTTAACGGGCTGGTGGCAAATATTCTGAGTGATATCCCCCTCAATCTGATTTTTGAGTGCTTCGTCTGCTGTGGGGTTTGCGTCGCCACCGTCTTTGCTGGTATTGTCATCATCTGATGTAATTCCAGCTCCAGTTTCATGTCTTGAATGGTGTTGGCGGGCACCAGCCACTCCATAGTACCAGTTAATAGTGTCTGGATGAATTCCATCCAGAGGATCGTGGTGATACACCCCCTCTGTGGTCTGTCTGAGGAAATGAATGTCCTGGCAAAGAAATCAATATCCTTCAAGGTAAGGATAAGGCTATTGACTCACGGCAGGGTTCTGGTCCCTGGTCATTCGCCCCAATATGGGGTGCAAATTCCACTCATCCTGGAATTCCTTGCAGTCTTCATTTATTCTGGGGAGAAACAAGGGATGTAAGAGCCAGAGATGGCCAGGGTTCTTGCAATCCAGATTATGGAGGTGTCCGAGCCACATGAAGAAGGCTCTCCATCGGCAGGCGAACTGGATGCCCACTTCAACCCACAATCTTTCAATGCAAGTGTTGCAAGCAGATCTAAATGCTTTGTAACAGCTCAAATGCAGTGAGACATGCAGGAAACTCACGAGCCCCACATGAAAGAGGCTTTTCTGGGCCTCTGTGCATGACCATCCAAATTGCTATCTTTGTATTTTCACCGCCGTGATCCTCACGCATTTGCGAAGGCATGCTGTATGCTTGAATGGCATCCATAAATACATTGAATACTGTGGAGGCTAGGTTTTTGTTGCTTGCTCTAAGGCCCGTAACCTTCAGACCAGTCAGAGCTAATTACAGAAGTGAAAATATAACCGTAGTACTCACTGTCCTACAATATCCGTCAATGAAACCATGAATAGCAATCCCCCACCAAATAAGCTTATGGTGCCTGTCACAATGCCACAAATAATTGGGGTGGGAAACCTTGTAGCGTTGACAGCGGATAGCAAGGTGCATTCTCAATACCTGCCCCAGCGCATCGAGTCTTTTCAGGGAGTACCAGGCCTGTTCTTTCTGCACATGGAGCCCGTTGCACCAGAAGCAGCCACAGAGGTACCATAGCCCAGAAGTGGGTTTCTTGGCCTTGTACTCGCAGGTGATAGCATCGAACTCTTCGGCGTTGAGGTTGTCAAATTTCTTGTGTATACCAAGCTCCCACATCCTCTTGCACAGTGTGTTGCGATGTACTCTGAGAGCAGTGGAAAGCACACCAATTTTAATATTGCAAATGATGCAGTAGCTTCCTTTAGGTACTCGGGATCAATGTGCTTTCTTGGGCGGCCTTGTTTCCCAGTGTGCTGTTTCAAGACAGGCTGCAGGAGCCCAATCTCGTCCCATTCTCTAATGAAAAAACAATTAATACCATGCACGAGCTCAATAAATCTAGAGTACTTGCATTGCTTCCGCTGCAAGAACAGAAACTTGAAGTTTGTACATGAGTGGCCCAAGAATATTTGCACATACGTCGATCCAGTCCCGGGGAACTTCAGCCTCCATTCCCTCCAGGACGGGGATTAGATTGTTGACTATGTTGGAAGACAAGAGCTTGTAACAGAGAGGATCACTGTCTTCCTCGCGAAGCGTTTGAAGAGCATGCATGTGTGTACACATTATTTAGGACCTGATGGGCTGTAATGGCATTTGTACTCCATGTTTGGTCAAAAGGAAGGGTAGGCAAGTTTTCTGGGAAGGTGAAGGGCTCCATAGACGAAAATCGGAAAGAAAGAATGTGTCACCATGTGACCAAATAAGCGACCACTTTCTTCCTAAATCTCCCACTTGGTCCAGACAGAATGTCGAGGCATTCCACACTCTATTTTTTTGACGGGACCCTGACTTTGCAGGTGAAAGAAATTCATTGCATTCGTCCTCTGCAGTCTAATTATATTTCAGGCGGCAGACAGCACTCTTTACAATGTCTATCGTCACAACCTCATTTCACAGAGCAAGGTTTTTAATGGGATGCTCACCTTGCCCATCCAAAACCATCCCACCCTCTCTCTGAGTGACAGCACAAGAGCATTGTTGGAGAAAGCCAAGGACACCGGCCTCAAGGGTACAAGTGATGTGATGGCAGTAGCTATACCGGCCCAGTTCACTGCCATGGAATGTGAAAAATTCTTGGAGTTTGTTTTCGATACACAAGGGTGAGTCTCCATAAGTCTTGGGATTGAGGGAAGGAGCTGACCTGCCCTGGGCCTCAGCTGGACTCCAGCAATTCCATCCTTGGATGACCTCTGTGCTATCTTGAAGACCAGCCATTTCTTTGTCCAAATGGGTATTGATTACGCTACACACCATCTGGACCAACAGGAAAAATTCGGACCAGCTCTCCAGTTCAGGATGGGATATGATTGCCATATCCTGAGCCAGGTTACTTGGGCCTTCGACGAACTCATGACTATTCCCATCATGGACATTTCAACTGAAGACCAGGAACGTCTCGGCTGGGAGACCCTTTGGGCAGTAGCGAGAGCACAAGCTGCAATTACAGACCATCGTGTTACACTTGCTGTTTGTCTGCCTGAGCTGATTCACGAGAGTCAGTGTTACAGCATATACCACTGCACAAGCGAGTGGGAAAAGGCTTGGACCTCGCAGACGGGTATCTTGGGGAAGTTACTCAAGGAGGAGCTCCTGGGCTGAGAAATACACAACGACCTTGACGTGTTTTCTGCCGGACCTATGACTGGAGAGTGTCAAGTTCTCACTTGTGCTAGCCTCCAGGACAGCCTGGGAAGAAAGAGTGTTCTGAAAAAGGAGGAGGATCTCATAGACAAAACTATTGCTGGCTTGGTTAAGCAGCTAGGGCTCAGCCTGACTTAGTGTAGAACTACGTACCAAGTTGTCACTAGAAAGTGCGCGGTGTGGCTCAAAGTCGCACGTGCAGACATAGAAAAGTCGCGTGCAGAGACAAAGAAGTCACATGTGAGAAGATGGAAAAACATCACGCAAAAGATGACAAAAATGTCGCACACTATAACAGAAATGTTCACATGTGGAGTTCGAAAAGTCGTGTCTAAAGATCAAAGTTGCATGCTGATGGCCTTTATTTTTTGTGTGCTGTCAAAGTTGTACACTTGATTAAATGTGCAAAGTGAACGGTATATACTACCAAGACCTAGGCAGAGCTCATTTTTCACTCAAATAAGCACATTCACACACCAGCATGTGTTTATGGTGCCAACAAGAAAGCTGCAGTCATGCCATACTCACCAACAAGGAAATCAAATCCATTGTGCTTGTGCACTCACTGCAGCACCATGACAAATGTGCAGTTGTGTGGGAATAAGTCCTGTTTACTCCTGATCACGTCAGTTGTGTGAGCACCGCAGCAAATCAAACATTGAGGTACTCGGGGGGGGGGGGGGGGGGAAATCGCATTTTTCACGGTTTTTTGGTGATTTATGAGTTCTTTCGCAAGTTCGCAACTAGCCTCGGTGACCCGTGACATTTGTGAAATTTTTCGCGAATTTGGGGGCCTGTGACACGTGACACGCGAATTGAATGAAGTGCTACAGTAAATGCGAATTTTCAAGCACGAGCAGTGGCTGCTGTTTCAAGATCTTTTCACTTGCTTTCCATCCAGCAAGTAGGATTTACACCCATGTTGAAAAGTTCAATTGCAGTGACATGGAATATCACACTTTCAACGCAACATTTCAACCCCTGTAACCTGCATGTGCGTTGAAATGCTTGCTCGGTGTCTACAACAGCAGTACTAGTTTAATCAAGATCCAACGAGCAGAATGCGAGTTTGCTTGATTAAGGCAAAAACACAACTACTAACCAAATCCTAACTACTTTCCCCTTGAATGGTTTAGACTGTGCCGCCGAGTACGGGTCTTTTGAACGCTTTAAGAAGGTTCAAGGAGCACAGATAGTCCAACAAAAGGTTGCGAGGAACACACCTGTTTTAAGGGTCAAGTCCGAAGTGCAAGGTTGATTTAGAGTTTTTAGACCTCTTTGAGCAATGCCAAACGAGCGCCTAAGCCAACAAATCGAGTTTTAAAGCTTTACAAGCTTGAGCCAACAATCCCAAATCCTAATCAAGGTGCCGTGTTCTCAAATCCCAAATAATAAGCCTTCCGAGGCTACTGTAGTGCGGTGCCGTGTTCTCAGCAAGCTCTCTCTAGCTTCTTAACCGTTTCCAATCCCAAAATCCCGATCCAACAATTGATATTTAGTTACTTGTGCAAACAAAACAAAACTTCTTAACGAAGTCAGTCCTGGATGACAAGTCCCGAATCTCCGTCGTTTATCAAGCAATACCCGGTAAAGGCTACTGCTCTTAGGGACAGAAAGTTCAGTGCCTATCCATGCCAAAACCTCCTCCTTATATACTGTACAATTATGCTTACAATACGATGATTATTCTACTCGCTGGTATATGAGTAAGGTGTCCGTAGTTAATCACGTGTAGGTAAATATGTAGGATCATCGTGTATCGACCCCTTTATGCTTGAGTGTGTCCGGTGTGACTGTTTCTTGTTCGATCGTGTTGACAGTCCCATCTTCTATCCTCGTGTCCCCCATTCAGGACCTTCAGTATTAGGTAGAGGAAGGTGCTGGCTTCAAGCCAGTACCTTAATCAGCCCAAACCACCAAGTGGTTGTAGAGATATGCGAGTTACTGTCCTGGCCCGGTTCAAGTAACCAAATCAGGATGGCAACAATGATCGGATAGTTGATAAGCGAAGTCCAGCCGCAGTCGGAATAACTGGCTACTGCTAACCCCGAGTCACCTGACCCGTCGCGCAAGGCTCCGTTTGTAAATCAAGCACAACAAAGCACTTGAACACCTAATCAAGACCCCACAGTGGTGCCCCAGATCATCAGAGAGGATGATTAATATTGCCCATGTTATTTGTGGGCCCCGCGATGCCTTGATTAAGCAGCGATGCTTAATCTTAGCAATTAAACCCTTAATCATGGATGTCAACCAGTATGAACTTTCCAGTTGATGCATCCCAGGCGGACTTGATTAAGGTCCTCATGCAGGATCAAGCCCTGATTAGCCATATAGGACTTATGCTAATCCTTTGGAGCAGCGTGCTTCGTGATTAAGGCAGAAATCGGCAAATTCCTTGCTATTTCACCCATGGTCCGTTTCATGGCTTATCAGCGTTGAAAAAGAAAACTTGTTGAAGAAAGAGCTCACTCTCCCCACCCTCCATTTATAATAAGCACTGAACTGTGGAACAGGTCAGAACAAGTGCCGCACCAAATGCAGCATCTCACTGAGGGCTGAACAGACGGAGCCCAACAACCTGGCTTAGCTGGCCGAAACAGCAAACATACTGTAAATTGATTCAGAGAAACATTGACCGGAGGCAATTCCTCCCGACTCAGCTTGGAAATTTTATTTTTTTGGAACGAATTGTCAGTTACCATGATTGACATGTGGACTATGTCACAGTGCACGTTGTTCTGGGAGCGAAAACAAGGAGAGAACTTAAGCAGGGAGAGTGGAACAGGCAAGCAACTGGTGTTGAGAAGATGAAGACAGGGAATTTACATGGCAGGTTTAATATACTGTAGTAACCGAATCCCCGAGTGTATAATTATCCATGAATAAATATATCTACTTCTGCTGATTCCCCGCGCTTCACATACCTCTGATGTTGGGTTACGCGAGGAGTTGGGCGCCATTACAGACTAATGAGTTGGAATAGAATGACAATTATTTCTGAGGCTTGCAATGAAACTGGCAAAATCTCTAGTTCTACTCAACATCAACTTTGCCCAGCCGGTGTTGAAATGGAACATCCAATGTATTTGAGCCTTGGCTCTCTCGCCTGCCAGGGTTCGAATGGAGCACCAAATGAATCTCAATGCTTAAACTTCAGTGTAGAAGTGAAACACTGATCATGAACAGTCCTGAGTGCTCAGTTTTCTCTCGCCGATTCCCTGGCTCATTCTGATAGCGATTAGCTCTTCGCTTTATTTTAGCACATCGGAATGTTGTATTTTTGCAATTATTTTCGAGTGCTTGCGCGGGAGCTGTTTCCCAAAGCGGCAGGGGTACTGCACAGCCACATGACTACGCTCTCTTAACCACCATGGCCCAGCAGGTTCCAGTTCATGCCCATACTCCCTTTTCAATCTATGTTGAGGTTGCGCTCTTCTGTGGCATCGCCAGCCATCTGTCTCTTCTTCAACTCACCAAATCACTCCATGTTATTCTTTGACATCTTTTATACCGCAACATCACGGTATGAGGAACTTCTACAAGGAAGCTCGTGCACACCCTGGCCAACAGCCCGCTTCTACCTCTCATTGTGCATTTGTCATTGTTTATGTTGCATTCCACCCACTCAAACTTCTGCTTTGACTAGGTAGAGGCACTGTTGTTTGAAGACATCTCTGCTCATGTCAATCTTGCAGAGAGGACACGGGTGTGGTGCTTGAGCATTGCACCCAACAAGCAGTCCCTCTCATCGCCTTCAGCTTCACATGCTCAGATCATCTCCTGGAAAATCAGGGGAGAGTCAAGGATTGCTCAAAGGGCCTGCGGCAGGCGCAGTATTGATACTCTGGTGCATGATTTTGGCATGATAAGTGAGATGTGTTTCGGACAGCCAAGGTATGGGTTGTGAGTTCTCCCTCCAGACTCGGGCTTTCTGGTCTTTCCATTGGGCATTGTCAATGGAAAGCGAGTTGGCAGAATTGGCGATAATCTTGGGACTTGGAAAATTCTGGAGGCATGGACTTTGACTAGACCAGGGAGTCGGCACTGTACTTTTGAATCAGCTGTTACCACGCGGAACCATGCGGGGCATGTGAAATCGGCGCTGATGCTCCGTGCCCAACACCGAGACAAAGTATTGATCACAGGATGGTTGATGAAAAGATTTCCGTCGGCCTCGAATACCCGCATGACTCGACATCTCTCTTCCATTCCCTCTCACATTCCTCGTGGCTGACCAAGCATGTCGTCCCGGGGACATCATTGACAATGAGTGGTCATGCGTTACACACCAGTTTAATTCTGGGATGTCTCGAAAGTGGGATCGGTTTTCCGAATGAATTACGTAGATCGCTATGGATGCGGCAGGGGAGAAGGGAGTGGAGAACCGCCCAGCAATAGAGGGTAGCGATACTCTCGCCTACGCTTGCCTGTGTTCTCCCGAAGGCCGCAAGCCAATTGGCCTAATCAGGAAATATAATTGCCGAATCAGGACTCAAAAAGGAAAAGTAACAAATCGCGATCACGACGGTGTAGGAGCAAAAGGGATGCGCGTATGGATGTGCGTTATGGAGAATAGGTGGATTGGTATACAACAGCAAATCGGAGATGTAGGCAGGGAGGTAGACAACAATAATGCGAGTGACGGTCGTGACCAAGTATCTCGCTGATATCGCGAAGTGAAGTGCATTAACGGTGAGGGCCAGAACAGCGGCATCCCGAGAGGGTAGCGCACCCGCTCCCAGGTCCCTCACCCCCGCCTCCCATCCCCGTCCGCTTATGATGCTCTACGAGTGCAGCACTGCAAGTTGCGTAAGGGATGGGCCGCACGACGAGCGAACCGCAGTGATGGCGTGCAGCCTCTTCCTCTCACTACGCCCCACTCATGCTTCTTCGACCCCTCGACGCTCTACCTCCCACAGCGCATCACCTGGGCCAGAAGGAAACAAGGACAGGGTATCGCGTGAGCGAGGAGGACGCAGGGCAGCCCGAAGGCAGAAAAGACGGGGCAAGTGTAGCCACACGGGGTGGGGGGTGGGCGACGAGCAACCCCCACCCCGCGCACCAAAGCGCTCGCGGCAGGTGCGGGCGTCCACGCTTCTTTGAAGAGGACTTGCTGCTTGGAGCCGCGATGAGCAAGCGGGGGAATTGAATGTGTCGGATGACCGCGCCATTCTCGTCGTCCGTCGTCCATCCACTCCATCTACGCAACATTATATTCCCTCTCCCTTCCCCCTTCTTTCACTCCTCCGACTCGGAAGATCTGAGATTGGGCATCATCCAGCTCGCGCACGGCACGATCCCCGCCCCTTGCTTTCCATCCTTTCATGCTGCGGATAAGAGGAGCCCCAACGGGAGGGCGTACAGCACCGCGGGCACCACGCGGACCCGCCATACATCGCGCGTCGTTGTGTACCTGAGCCCTTGGACGACAAACGTGGTTGACAGGAGGACAGAGACTCTGGATATTCAACCGCTTCGTTTCTCGATACATATCGCCCGCTGCATGCTGTGGAATCCAATTTAGAATCCAATGACTCATGAGGCGCAATCAGGGCCGAGTGCGTGCTGGGAGAAACGAGCGGAGATGACGTGCCCGCTCCGAATCCATCCCGGGATAAGCCATACGGTGGCCGCAGTGGCAGCGCAAGCCAGGCGGGATGGAGAGTACGAGCTTCGAGGACCGAGCGTGGTCAGCGCAAGTGTGCAGCGAACGCGAGCTGTCCGAGACACACGTGGAATCGGTGCTGCCACGTCATTCGTGGCGTCATCGTATCGCGAGCCTGAAATGCGGTAACCGTCGGCGAGCGCGCAGACAGAGCACGGACGGTGAGAGGCGCGACCGCAGCGACCGGCACGCGGACGGGATTGGATGCGGTGGATAGTGGCTGTGGCCATCAGCATTCCGGCGCGCGCATATTCAGGCGCAATGGGCGAGGTGGAAGGATTGCGCGGCGTAAAGGGGAGGAGGTACGTCGTGTGGGGATGGTGGCTGGGAACGAGGATCTGGATCTCGAGAACGGATGGGCTGTAGACATGATCCAGAGACGACCTGCGAGCGCAGTAGCATGAGCGCTGGGGCGATGGAGGAGATGAACGGCCTACTATGGCTCGGAGTCGGCGAGGATCGCGCGCAGTGAAAAAATATCGAGTTTCAGGATGAGAAAGTCGCGTCATTTCTGGTACGACGGAGGGACTGTGAAAAGATGACGTGATCCAGCCATAGATTCCGTTGCATGCTGGACATGCTCCGTTATTCGATTTCCTGGCTGCGAATGCAAGAGGTCGTCGAAATCGTGCGAGTGTGTTAATGACTGGGCATGACCTAAGGACATAGAAGGACGGGAAAGTGAGCCGTTAGACAAAAAATCGTAGAATACGTGGAACAGGGCAAGGGTGACGAAGCTATGGTCAAAGAAGGATGGAAAATACTCACCCTGCAGTGTGCACGTTCGAGTGTACAGGCAAAGTCCTCTATCTACCGGGCGATTTTCACCCGAATTCCTCACTGCTCCATAAAGCTCCGCGTATCGAAGAGGCTAGGAGCATTGATTATACATCCATAGATCGTTTTGAACGTTGCAGATGATGTCGAGGGCAGTGAAGAATCGACGCATGGACGTTGTTGAAGAGCAATTGGCGGCTGTTATTCCCCGAGAGCCGGACACTGCCACTGATGTCTCTTGTCTTCAACTTCGACTTGCAATTTCCTAGGAACATTTTACCCTGTGTCTCAAATATGTTTATATGTGAATCGGCACATCAAAACAATGCATATAGATCCCGGTCTCTTTCCGAATCAGAAATTTACTTATTCTTCTTCTGTTTCCTAGTTCTCGCGCGAGTATCCTTGGTCGTGTCTCTATTACTTTTCCCAGCCTTCTTGTTGACGACTCTTTGCAGTGCCCGCTTGGTTTCACCATCTAGAAACGAGCTTAGATCGAAGTAAGTCGGCGCGTATTCAAGCAGCCTGAGGAGGAGTGAGCTCGGGTTAAAGAGGAAGCGCAATGACAAAAACAAACCATTCCGGTCGGACTTCAGTCACCGTCCGGATATACGGTCGCGTGGTCAAGACAAACTCGTTGAATATGACCCATTCGGGCTGCGTATCCATACCACATGACGGGTGGAGGGCTACTACCTAGAAAAGGACAAGACATGTGAGCAGCGTTGGTATAAAATGGAATGAAGAAACAAACCTGATTGTCCTTCACCGTCAAATAATTTCCCTTCTCCCCTTCCTTGTGCGCAACCTGCATGAAGAACCCACAAACAAGCGCCTGCCGGACATTCTGGTATATCTTAACTGGGTCGCTGAGGCTGACGAGCTCCATCTCAAAGCGCTCCATCGTCCGCTCTAGCTGTTTGCGGACATTGTCCGCCTGCGCCAGAGCACGGGCAGACAAGTAGTGCGTCAATGCCCAGTTTCTGTCGTGCTGGTCTATTCGAAACGTCAAACGGTACTTTCGACACTAAAAATATGTCCTTACTGTTCACATACTCGTTGTACACATTGAGCATGGTTAAATGGTCGCCATCGGGAATCGTCAGTAATGCCTTCGCGGCATCTGCCTCTCTCCGTTGGTTGTTGGGTCTCAACCATACGTTCGGTACTACATTGACATGGATAAGCGGTAAGAAGGTGACGTCTGCGCTGGAACGCACCCGACAACATGGCAGCAATGGTCAGGACCTCGTTGCTGCATTTGAACTCCGGGCTCACGATGAGCATTTTGGCTAGCTGAGAGATAGATTATTGACAGCTCAATGTGCGGTATAGAAGGATCTATTACTTGTGGGTCGAGGGGGAACTCCGCCATGATACAACCAAGTGGTGTCAGGTTGCCCTCGTCATCGAGCGCAGCCAAGTAATTGAGCAATTCAAGTGCCCTCATCAGAGTTTCAGGAGCAGGAGCGTCCATCCAGTCGAAGCGGACGAGGTCCTATAATTGAATTGTAATCAGTAAAGAGCGCAATCCAAGAACGTAACAATGAGACAAGCCTTGACTCCAATCTTCACCAAGGTCAGTACGGCGGTACTCAAATTACTTTTGAGAATCTCAGGATGGGTCTGTTCCTCCAACTCATTCTTGAAGTCCTTCTCCGTATACAACCGAAAGCATTTCCCCGGTCCCGTCCGCCCGGCGCGCCCTGCTCTCTGCTGCGCCGACGCTTTGGAAATTGGGGAAATTAATTGACTCTCCACCCGGATGCGCGGGTTATACACCTTCTGCTTCGAGAACCCGGGGTCAACCACATACACGATCCCGTCTACCGTCAACGACGTCTCCGCAACATTGGTCGATACGACAATCTTGCGACCCAGAGGGCCACCCTTCGTCCGCGGCGGAGGCGCAGGATCGAAGATGCGCTGTTGTTGCTGAGGTGGGAGCGACGAGTAGAGCGGTATGCAGGTCAAAGGTCCGACTGCATCTGGGTCCTGGTCGATCAGGTCGTCGGCCTCGAGTTTGATTTTCAGGCACACGTCTTCGATTTCTTCCTCTTCGGTGAGGAATAACAACACATCGCCCGGCGCCTCTGCGCGGTGTATCATCAAAACCGTTCGGATAGCAGCTTCAACGTAGTCCGGCTCGGGCTCCTGCGTGTAGAAGATCTGTGAAAACGTCAGCCTCCCTGGTTCATCTTCGTCGGAGCATGAATACGAATCACCTCGATTGGGAAAGTTCTACCGTGTACCTTAAAAAGCGGCACGGCCTCATTCGAACGAACACTGAAGTACTTCTGGAACTTCAACGCGTCTAGGGTGGCCGACATTACTATGATCTTCAGATCTGCCCGTTTTTTAGCTGAGGCTTTGAGGAGAACCATCAGAATATCAGTAGCGAGTGAGCGTTCGTGCGCCTCATCCAGGATGATCGCTGAGTAGCGCTCCAGGTTCGGGTCGTTCATTACTTCGCTGAGAAGCATACCATCGGTCATGTATTGGAGTAACGTCGTCCCAGGCTCGGTCATGTTCTCAAAACGGATGGAGTACCCGACATGACGGCCGAGTTCGACTACGGGGGCGTCAACCTCAAGTGAAAAATCAACACAAGAAAAAATCGCGGACCATCCATCTCGTCCGCAACGCGCTTAGCAACAGACACCGCCGCTACCCGTCGAAGTTGGGTGCAGGCGATGATTTTGCCCTTGGTGTGAGGTAAATCAGAGTACACGATAAACTGCGGGATTCTCGAGAACTGTAAGGAGCACGAAGGCAGAATCGGCAGAGTTCGAGACGTACTGGGTCGTCTTCCCCGAACCAGTCTCGCCGACCACAACAATGATCTGGTTGTTGGTAAACTACTCGAATTCGATTATCAGTCGACACCAAAACAGGGAGCAGGAGCCTCAGAGGAAGAGGTAAGATTGCGAGCATATTCGGAGGCAGCATGCATTATCTCAACTCCCGCGCTCGGATGCTATGCGGAACCTAACACCACTCACCATTTTATAGAAATCATCCATCTGGGCGTAAACAGGCAGTTTCTTTCGGGCATCCAGGATCTCCTTGTATTGCGCCGAGTGGGGCTGTTCTGTGAATGGATTGATTTCATGTTCCTGCAAAGTTTCTCGTTTATGAGTACTAGATCCACTCAAACGCGATGCGCACATGCCAATGCCCTCCGGACTTGGTCTCCGTTGACCTTGCGCGGCAGAAACCCATACAGGGGCTCCTTCACGCCCAAAGACTTCGATCTAGAAGAGCCAGTATCGCGCTGCGTCGGATGTCGGTGCGCGAGGTATGGATTGTCTTGCAGCTTCAAGTTGTTGTTTGATGGCATAGTGGCTCCGATAAAGCGGTCGGATGTGTAACACGTGGTGTTCATTACTCCCACAATGTGAGGCTACAGAAAGAAAGCCAGAGGAACGATTACAGAAATAGTCAAACATCAAGGGCGACGATTGAGCGAGATACAAGTTCCGGGCATCTCCCTACCAAGCTCTTACACGGTCTCCGTGACCATCACGCGGGCGATTTCCCATAAATTCCGGTTCTTGACTAAAAGTAATACGTACGTTGGCTAAGTTTTGCACCCTCCCGTTTATCTGAACAATTTCTCAGGCACACCGGGGAAAGCAAACTTTGTACCTAGGTCAAAAGGGTAACCAATATTAGTTGTTTCAGTAGACAAAAAACAACAAGGATATACTTGATGTCTTGATGTAGTACAAAACCGACCTCAAAAGAGCAAGTGGAAAACACCCTATTGGGGAGGACTTTTACTCTTAGTTTTAACAAAGTATGAAAAGACTAGGGCTCCGACCCGTCGCCGTCAGCGACGGCGACGGGTCCCGTCTGACGGGGACGGGACCCGTCCGCCAAGCGATGGGAAATTGTTTCGTGACGGACGGGTACGGGACGGGTAGACCCGTCAACGGGAGCACCCGTCCCCGGCCGTCGACGGGTGACGGGTCCCAGCAGCCATGTGTTGGTGCTTTTGGGTGCAGCATAAAAGATCTGATGGATCTGCGCCACGAAGCCCACCACTCTCCCGCCCTCATATCGTGCTGGTTTTCCGACCGTAGTGCTGGGTCGCCAGAAGGGGAAGTTGCAAAAAGACCAAATGAGGAAAGAATGCGGGAAGTTCAGAGTGCTTCAAGGGGAACTCAAGAAATTTACAAGAAGTCAAAATCTAATGGTTCTGTACACATTGTACTGTCTACTAATCCTCCCAAGCACTCTGCTTTCGAAGTAAAGCTTCAATGCGGCAGCAAACTGATGATTGACATGCGCGGAAATTTTCGTGTTTGCAATCTGTCTGTCGCTGTTTTCCGTGCAGTTGAGGATTCCCCGGCTCAACAGCTCTTGTGCAGGGGAATATCGAGGCTGATATGGTCGTTGTCATTGCCTGTCAAAATACGTCGTAGAATGATGCCGGTTACGTTTGGCTCGGGAGGCGTCCAAGAAGCAAGAGAAGGTAAAGGTGAAGGCATTTGAAGAGTCGTAGCTTTCGTCTGTGTGTTGAAATTATCCGATCATGTTTGTGATTCATAAAGAGTGGGAAAGACTGGAGAATATCATTTTATTCAGCAAATTTGCCCGTCGACGGCCGTAACGGGTGTGACGGACGGGACCCGTCCGTCGGTCCTTCCTGGTTGAACCCTCGACGGACGGGTGACCCCCGTTGGTTGAATATGACGGCCGTTTTCCGACCCGTCCCGTCGACGGGCCGTGCGGCTCGGAGCCCTAGAAAAGACTGCCAAGAGGTGAACTCTCAGGAGCCCAGTCAGAGAGAAAGAGACAATGTGTATTTGAAACCCCTGAAAGACATGCTGCAACAACTTGTTTCAGCAATGTTTTCAGCTTTTTTGAAACAAAGAGTTTCATCTTACAGCTATTTGCGGTACATAAGGCGCGGTCCGTTTTTTTTTTTTGGCAACATTTTGCTTAGAACACGCACCATGAACTCAATTCTCGTCAGAATCCTTCGGGAGTAGGCGCGTTCGACTCGCACTGAAAATCCGCAGGGGATCGAGTACCGGCTTTTTTGATGCAATTATGTAATGAAATTTCTCCCGAAAAATCGTAGTTTCCATTAGAACAGCTGCACCACAATGAATACTGGGCCAATTGACTTAAATCTTGGATATGTCATGTATCAGAACTATCACCAGGGGACTATCAGGTTACAGATATAAATCCACTCAAATCTGCATGGTAGGTTCTACTTATGTTAGTACACAAATATGGTGTTGGGTAGAGTGAGTGCCAAATCACAATGAGTTGGGATAACACCCAAAAAAGATATACCATCCCCTGGCACTAGTTTTGATACATAACATATCCAAGAACTAAGTCAATTGGCCCAGTATTCATTGTGGAGCAGCTGTTCTAAAGGAAACTACGATCTTTTGGGAGAAATTTCATTACATAATTACATCGAAAAAGCCGGTACTCGATCCCCTGCGGATTTTCAGTGCGAGTCGAACGCGCCTACTCCCGAAGGATTCTGACGAGAATTGAGGTCATGGTGAGTGTTCTAAGCAAAATGTTGCAAAAAAAAAAACAGTCCACGCCTTATGTACCGCAAATAGCTGTAAAGACAAAGGAAAATTTATGAAACTCTTTGTTTCAAAACAGCTGAAAGTGTTACTGAAACAAGTCGTTTCGGCACGTCTTTCAGTAGTTTCAAATGCCCAATGTCTCTTTCTCTCTGACTGGGCTCCCGAGAGTTCACCTTTTGGCAGTCCTTTTGTACTTGGTTAAAACTAAGAGTAAAAAGTCATCCCCAATAGGGTGTTTGCCACTTGCTCTTTCAGGGTCGGTTTTGTACTATATCAAGACATCAAGTATATCCTTATTTTTTTTTGTCTACCGAAACAATTAATATTGGTTACCCTTTTGATCTAGGTCAGAAGTTTGCTTTCCTCGGTGTGAGGGGATCCGTTCCCTTTATTTACAGTCCCCAAGCGCAGTCGTGCCCTATCTACCATTTCCCGGATTTCCTGTCCGATGTCAAAAGAGTGTCGGAGGAGTTTCGCCAGGTTGGCTGGCAGCTGCTCCCCCAACCTAAATCCACAGTCCAGCAGATCGACTTGCATGCGCACCTATTCCCATCCATCGTATAAAATTGTGCTTACTCATTGTTTCCTCCCAGCTTTTCCTCCCAGTCGTCAAGATATTCGGGCTCGTGGACACGATTCCCTTCCATGTGCAGCTGACTGGCTTCGTATCGTCGCTTCTGGGATTTGTCCCAGAGTTAGAAGACACTGAAAAGTCGACCATTGTGGGGAGTCTTGTCTGCCAGATCGTCTTTGATCTCATATGACGCACAGCATCGTCCTCGGGGACTCAAAAAGGACCCCCCGTCCGCCGGGCACTGCAGCCGTCTTCAATGCGCACGAGGCGAGCCTCAATTGGGATGGGGAGGTGCGGTGCAATGTAGATGCCACAGTCGGGATGTTTGATGCTGGCTGTGTTCGTGTTCAGGTAAGTCGAGTAACTAGTTGGGCTTGGCCGGCCTTTCATGGAAACGAATGCTTACCCAGAGTAACAGGACTTCATCGTGCTCGAGCTCAAGCCGCTGTGCGCTGCGACGTGTTCTGAGTTTGTCACTCTGCGGCATTCGCATCCGATCAAGCTCGTCACAGAGTCTTGAGACGATAGCTCATTGGCCCGAGACGATCCGAGGTAGAACGCACATCAAGCCAACGAGGGTCCTCAAATCATTACTCATTGCCAACCATGTGATTCCAGATGTTGACCAGACCCGGTCGTCGGGGAGAGATGCTCATGCAACGCCTGACGGTCGATTCCACTCCTGTCGTAGTACTCAGGTCATCTGAGTCTCATGGACAGCCATTTCGAGACATTACAACTGTACGCCACACAGAACGTCATTAGATTTGAATAATTTCGTTATATTCATTCTGTTCGAATCGTGTTGTTAGTTTACCTTCCTACTTTGTGCATTGTTTTTTGGATCATGCTCAATTGCGTTAAACACCGTTTCAATTTAGGTTGAATTTTGTACCAGATTCTGTGGAAAGCTGTATGTCTCTTGTAAGATCGCTATTCTACTCACAAGCTTGTCAGCGACGCAGAAAGAAACACAGTTTTTGGGATCTCCTGGAGCCATCAAAATCAAGATGGGGTACTTGAGCTAGGCACTTTGGAGCAAAGCAATGGATACCAAAGATGTTCCACGCGGTCGAGGGCGGGTGTAGGAGGCTGGGTGTCGCCAGTGTCGATGACGGGTGTGGCAGGGAGGAAGGAAAGAGCAAAACAAAATGGGAATCACTGATCGGCGTCCGTGGATCGTGATGATGGATCTCATGCAAGCGAGAATGGCGTGTTTCGTTTGACTCGCGCCACACTGGCGCAACTCGCACAATTTAGCCGACGAGTCTGAGTGTGGGTGTGGCGTCATTGATACATCCCCCTCTCTCATAGACAGACACTCTTTTCCAACCAAGCTCGTACCTTGCTGTATAGACAGACCAACTGAGTCTGGATCCGAATCAGGGAAAATAAATCTTAAGATGTATGTCAATGGAATTGTGAGCCGGCTGGCCTTGGCTGGATTGGTCGGTTCAACTCGCTGCAGAGGTCCATTAGCATCGACAAAGAAAAACACTTGTGTTTTGGAATAAGCGGGATTGGGTATCGTTGAAGCAAGAGGTGGGCGGGCCGAAAGCTCTTGAAATCAACCTCCGAAATCTAAGTGGTGGCTGTACCCCCTCCCCCCCTCTAAGCGACGGACCGACTGCCTACGGACCGATCTCCGCAGCCATTTCAGCTTTCCTTCAATCAGCGAATGTCAGGACATCGACTTGCCATCAGTCAACGTCGCATTTCCGGTCTGATGTAATTTTTGAATACTGACCCTTGACGGCCCCAAAATATTATGAGAACCAGATAGATCTCTTCGGGGGATATGAAAATGGGGGGCCTCCCAGTTATATTTTACGGTTAGGTTCGTCTTGCGGTCGTAAAACAGAAGTTGGATAAGATGCCGTTCCAACCCAAAACACGGTCAGACCGGACTCCGAGCTAAGTCCGAAGGGAGGTCGATTTCACGGACTTTTCGGCCGCCCACCTCTTGCGTTGAAGAATTGATTGCAACTGTGTGTTCAATTTGTAAAAGTGTTAAATTTCAGTCCGAGGACATCTCGTTCCCTCCTTTACTTTGCTTCTGTACTTCCATACGAAGATTCTTTCCATCACTCTCAGCGTCGTCCCTCCCAACGCGTCCGCCGAGGGCGAGCACCCTGTTATACACCCACCCTGTAATACCCCACCTACGATGTCCCAGAGGGACTCCGTCCTCTAGGTACTTGATATCCGCGTCGTTTTTTTTAACGCGTTCGCTGAGAAGGGGCTTCGTCTTTCAAAGAGGGTATCTTAAACAAATGTAACTGCTCAAGACTCTCGTTAGGTTACTGAGATTGCACACTATAGTCAACGAAACACATCTGCTCCTTGCGTCGAAGTTGAAGTTGAACAGAAACAACGAAGAGCTCGTCGCGCGCATATAAACGTCATTTTCGATAAAGTGTACAATCTTTTCAATACAAAAACCACTAATGCCAGTACTTCAGCGGGAGCGCGCGCGTGTGCTCCCAACCCGCATCCAGCGCCTCGACCACATCCGCAGGCAGGGGCCCCTTATCCAATGCCTCCAAATTCTCCTCGAGGTGCTTCGCGCTGCTCGCGCCAACAATCACCGCATCACCAAACTCCTTCTTGAGCACCGAGTGGTGTGCAAGCCACCGCAGCGCCGCATCGCTTTCACTAATGCCATGCGGCGCAATCGCGGGCCGAAGTAGATCGAGCGCCTTGAAATTCGGCTCGTTCCAGTAACGCAGGCGGTGCAGCTGCCCCTGCTTCCGGCTCGGGTCGAAGCGCTCGCCGCCGTCGAACGCAGTTTGGTCGCGTGTGTAGCGCGAAGTGAGAAATCCGCCCGCTAGGGGGTTGAACACGTAGAAACTGATGCCGTAGGCGCGCAGGCACGGGATGAGCTCCGCCTCGACGAGACGGTGCTGCGCGTTGTACAGTCCCTGGTAGACGGTTGGCATCACCCACCCATTGCGCTTGCAGATCTCGCAGACCTGCGCAACCTCCCATGACTGGAAGTTGGACAGTCCGAAGCGCTCGAAGACGCCTTCGGTGTGGATTTTGTTGACCTCGCGCAGCGTGTCCTCGAAGGGCACGGTGCGGTCGGGCCCGTGAAGGTAGAACATGTAAAGTTTGTCAGTTTTGAGCGCCACGAGACTGTCCTTCAGGGCCTTGCGGAGGTCGGCGGGCGAATGCGTGAGGTCTTCGGCGAAGAGCCAGCCCATGCCCTTGCCCTTTGTTGGGTAGAACTTGGTCTCCATCTTGATACCGCGCTTTTGCCAATCGACAGCTCCGATATATTCCTCCGTCGTTCCTCCGCCGTATACACGGGCCGTGTCGACCTCGTTGTGACCGTGTTTCTGAAAGATGTCGAGGAGCTCGATGGTGGCCTCATGAGTGGTAACGCGAATACCTTCGCGGCCTGGACAGGTCGTCAGCATATTTTCGCCCTGAAAGGTTGAAATACAGACCAGGCTCGCCAATAGTCATAGCTCCAAAGACGACGCCCACATTGCTAATCGGTTTGGCGGCCATTGGGAGATAGTATGGGGTTTGAGCGGGGCAGTGAGAGTCTACGACAAGTGAAAATTGCACACGTCGTTTATATATGGTTGAAATGTGGTTCAACTTGAACGCGATCGCTGACGCGTCTGAGCGGCATGATGAGTCATTGGTGGAAGCAAAGCAGAGAGAAGCATGTGTGGTTCAACTTGAACGCGATCGTTGATGCGGCATGATGAGTCATTGGTAAGCAAAGCATGTTCCGGGCCGCTGTGCCGCGAGCTCACACTCTTTGCCCTGACTCCGACTACAAAAACTGTTCAACGTGGATTTCATCCCTGCGACATGCAAGCACACCCATCTGTTGCTGAACTCCTCTTCAACTATTTACTGGTCTAACGGGCTCTTAGTACCATGTTCTGGCGCACGTTCTGCCTCAATACCCTCGCGCCGCCGGAAGCGTATTCCAGGCCTACAACAATGTTTTACTCGGTGAGGACCAGCCGGCATGACGATGCGCCATCTCTAGGTCTGAGTGCGTCGCTATGCGCGCGTTTCTCACGCGTTCTGCAGTTCAACAATGGACCAACGTCAAAATTGTTGACCTCAAAGGGATTTTGCGTGCCGCTATCTCTGGCAAGAAGCCCAAGACGGTGTGTTCTTGCGTTTCGATCCTCGAACTGTCTTGTTTATTTTTTGGGATATTTAGGACGCGACTCTCTACGTTGTTCCGTGCTCTTTGGCCGAGACGCACTCCTTCGGATGGTGTATCTTGCCGCTTCTCGCTTCGATGGCTTTCGATCTCATAAAATGTATCGAAGTTGACAGCTGCTTTCACGCTGCTCTCCGACCCCCCAGAGATTTTCCTCGCGATCACGTCTGACGACGCGTCGATCGAGTATTATAAACTCAGTCGCGGGATCGTCAAGCCGCAGGTCTGAAAATGAGGTCGTGTACTTGCGTTATCGCGCAAAAATTTCGCGCTCTCTACTCGTCCGAGTCAGAACTCCTCATGGCTTTTGGAGCCAGGCAGCGCGCCATTCATCTCTCCGTGATTCATGGTCCCTGTCTTGATACATCTCGAGCGTAAGCGTGTGCGCGACGTATATTTCCGCATGTATTCAATATGCTCTGTAGCACAAATACTTTTTTTCAATTGGTTATATAGTCTTTCCCTTAGACGCTTCCACAAACTTGAGAGATTAAGGTGCAATTCTGCTTTCTTCGTCGGATCGCATAAGTTTGGCGCACCCCGCGTTGTCGGTCTGCGTTGCAACTGAGTTACAGAGCGGTAACCCGACTTCAACATCGGAATTCGGACCGGTCGGCCAGCAAATTTCAACGAGCGAGGTACGACTCGTAGTCTTGTACGAGCTCCAAATTGCTGAAGCGTCTGCCTAGGGGAGACTAAGAAAAGCGATGGGTCCGTCTTGAAACGCAGAACAAATGTCGAAGCTGGCGGAGGCCGCATCGACGCGGCGACGAGCAGCTGCCAAAACTACTTATAATGACAACCGTGCCCGTCTTCCGGCAGCAAATGGCAACAATTACCGTGCAGATTCCGAGGTTGAGGGTATGTCAAAGCTGCGGTATGTGCAGAGATCAAGGAAATGATGCACATAGCAGGAGATCAATGGACTTTCCGGCCAACCAGTATGTTCCAGCGGTATCGAATGGATGGAGGCGACCGATGGAGATCTGTCACCCGATATCTTATCTTGCCGTCCCATGGGCATCAATGTCTCTTGATGTCCACCACCGGCCACCAACGAGGTACTTACACCGGCTTGGTGGCCACCAATGAACTTTCCAGTTCTGGGCATATTACTCCCTCCTCAACCTTGCCTCAACTCCTACTACACGAAACCAATGACTATTTAGGATAATCGTACCTGGACTTGGGTTCTGGAAGGCTCACTGCGTATCTACCGTGGGCGCTTGAGATGTCGTCTCCATCCATTCTCGTCTTGTCAACTGACATGCATGGAAAAACTCGTCCAAACTAAGCTCACTCTTATGTTCGGTTCACAATACCCTTGCACCCGGTCGTGACTGGCCCGCATGCTCGTGGATAGAAAATCCTGTCATTCACCAGCCAGCGCCGCGCGCGCGTCATGCCTCACCGCTACTCGTCATCGGCTGGTCATGAACGTCGAGGGCGCTTTACTTCTGTAGACCGTTTCGCCACCTATAAATATGGCGCCCGCATGGAGCCTATATCAACTTAATTCAACTCTTCTTCTCTTCACACCACACAATGTCAGACTCATACAATCAAGCTTCCATCACTCAGGTCGATCGCGACAACACCAACGTTGACCGAGGCTACGGAGCGAGCAATGCTGCTGGTAAATTTCCAATCTTCGCTTTACGTTCGCGGCTTAACCTCGGTGTCAGACCAATTCGATGGCGGCGCCAACAACGCGGGCCGGACAACTTACATGGAGAGGGCTGAAGGAGGATTCAACGACTACGGTGCAGCTGAAGTCGGCCGCGGCGGGTCCAGTGAGGTCTTACTTGAACAACATCCATTCTTCGCTATTGAACGCGGCACGCTTCCAGGGTTGAGCAACCAGGACAATAACTTGGGTACATCCGGTCGCTCGGGGGAGATGGACCACAACAGCGGTCCAGGAAACAGCGGTAGAGGTTTCGATGTGGGAAGCGGCGCGGAGACAGCCGGGACTGGCTACGGGACAAGAGGAGGCAACTTCGAGACGTCTGGGATGGACCACAACAGCGGTCCTGAAAATACTGGTGGAGGATTTGATGTTGGAAGCGGTTGTGGCATCCTCGGGTGTATTGGCATGAGGACTGGAGGAGGCAACTTCGAGACGTGCGGGATGGACCACAACAGCGGTCCAGGGTATACTGGGGGAGGGTTTGACATGGGAAGTGGTGCAGGCAGTGTAGACACCGGCGCGGGCATGGGCACCAACACGACGTTTTCTTGCGACGAATACGGGGCGGGCACGGGAACGTCTTCGAATGATTATAGCACTGACGCTACATCCGACCTGAACCACGGCGGGAAACCAACCATGAAAGATAGAATTAAAGGTTTTTATCTCGCTATCTTCATTTGGGAACTCTTGTCTCATTCTTCCCGTCCCAGGTGGCGCCGAGAAACTTGTGGGACAGGTGACGAGGAATCCCGAGCTGGTAGAGAAGGGACAGTTGCGCAAGGTTGGTGGTTTTTTTTTTCGGTCCTTAATTGGCTTACTGAGTTCGATTTCAAATTCCAGGAGGGCGAGTTTTCCGCTCGCCCCGACGATTTCGCCTCTTTTTAGAGGGTTGTAAGATTGCGAGTACTTGATTATCTTGTAATTTGTTGAGTGTCATTGTACAATCCAAACATCAGTATCTATACCTGCTCGAACATGAAATCGGTCCTCATCGTATTCCGTAACCTCCTCCCCGCTGTGCACTAGCATCCGCTGCTGGAAAACCAAAAATCTTCCAATCTTGGGGTTGACGTCGATGAAATGCTTCTTGTCGGGAGTCCAGAATCTCGTCGCTCCTCCGGTGACCCCGTCGTTGAGATATACCGTCACCGTTCCTATACGTGAAGAGTGACAAATGATTTTTTGCGGGACGGGGCCGTCGAGGAGTTCGTTGAGCTCGAGGCCATCGCTGTTCAATATTCTGATCAGCACTTTATCCAGAGCGAGCGGGAGAAGTGGAAATTCACCAATGTTGCTTGAAATGATGCCCTGGATCACATCGCAGGAGCTGAGGCGGTGATTCGCGCTGGACAGCGGTCAGGAATTTTTTGGGAAAATTTATAGCTCGCCATACCGGACCATCTCGGCCGCGGCCCTTCCCGAGTTTCCCCGTTATTGACGGCCACTGGCTATAGTCGGACCAAGGACATGTAACTCTGGAACCAAGGGACGCAAGCGCTCGTACATAATATCCGCCGTCTCCTTATACTCTCCAAACTCGGTCGCTATTTCGAAAGTTAACAGTGGTCCAATGGGGCTGGTTGCCATCCGCCACGCTGCAAGCTCCCTGACTCTCAATTTGTCTCTGAGCGCCAAATAATTCGGAGCGAGGCGTAGACGAAAGAACGGCAGTCAATCTCATCTCCCACTCTTCTCTTGCCTGCACCAAGAGGTGTATCGCCAATCCAACCGCACAAACTTCATCTCAAGCTCCAAATTATGAATGTTTTTTTGAGGTGGTGCACAAGACCTCTTTCTTTCATTGTCAATGGTGGTCGGATCTTAGAACAACAGCAAGCGCACTATGTAGCTAATCGTAAATCAAACTAGAACCAGGGCTCAATCCCGGTACAGCTCCCGGCGGCCGAACTTGGCGCCCGACACCATGCGGGGGCCCTTCTTGGCACCCGCAGCCTTTGCAGCACCGGCAGCCTTTGCGGCGGCACCAGCTTTGGCGGCAGCGGCAGCTTTTGCGGCGGCACCAGCTTTGGCGGCAGCACCGCCCTTAGCAGCGGCGGCGGCCTTGGCGGCACCCTTGCCCTTAGCGGCCTTGGCACCAGCGGCTGGAAAAAAGAAGACGCAAAGTTAGGACAAAGACACCCGGAGGGAAGTAATTAAGCATTACCGGCGGCGGCGGCGGGGGGAGCGGCGGCGGCGGCGGCGGGGGGAGCAGCGGCGGCGGCGGCGGGGGGAGCAGCAGCGGCGGCACCAGCAGCGCCACCAGCTGCTGCTGCTTTCGCAGCGGCAGTGGCAGCGGCGGCCTGGGCGGCCGCACCACCCTTGCCCTTCTTACCCTTACCACCTTTGCCTGGAGAGACACGCAAACCATTAGAATTGGCCAGCGAGGAGAGAGTATAGCGTACCTGCGGCAGCAGCGGTACCAGCAGCAGCAGTACCAGCGGCGGCGGTACCAGCAGCAGCGGCACCAGCAGCGGCAGCACCAGCGGCGGCGGCGGGGGGAGCAGCTACGGCGGTACCGGCGGCGAGGATCTTGAACGGCGGCGAGGTGTCAAGAACAGTCTCGATCTGGTCACCGTTGACGGCGCTGACGGTGTAGGTGCTATGGAAAATAAATTAATCAATTTATTATTATGATCGACGAGCTGGGTTGCCACGTACCCCGGGGGGATGTTACCGAGCCCAACGCTGGTGTTGCCAGCGGCGGAGGCGACACCGGTGGCGATGTCAACGGAGATGGGGCCGTTGAGGACCATGGCCATGGTCCTATTAACGATTACGGGTGAGAAATTGCGAATACTACAAGTTAAATCGAGGCAGGCACGTACGGGTCAGTGGCCGCGGGCGTCCAGGTGAGGAGGAGCGTGCCGTCCGCAGGGGTATCCGCGGGCGTGTTCAGCTTGATTCCCATCGCGGATGGGAGCACATAGGCAGCGAAAAGGATGCTGCGAGGGTAGGCATTCATCAGATCTCTAATGCCAGGTCAGAATACGCAAAAAACACAACCCACCTGGCGACGTAAACCATTTTTGCTTGACGAACGAAAGACTTGAGAAAAGAGAGACTTGCTCAAAAAAACTAAGGCTAGCTTAGAAAATGGTGGGGAGAACGACAGGAGGGCACAAGGTCCCACAAGCGCTGGCAGGGCTTATATATGGGATTCTATTTTGGGATCTGCCCGTTCGCGATCGTTGCCATCATCGACGCAATTGAATCAGCGAATGCGACCCGACATCCAGAGACCTGGGCGGTATTTTATAGGAGTTGTTGTGGGTACTAGAGACGACGACGGTGGTTCCTATACCCACTCGCAGTAGGATGTGCGGGATGCGGTGGCCCGCCGACTGTTGTGGCCTTAGGTGCGCCCCAGAGGGATCAGTCGCGTTTCTATATTTCTTAAGCGGACGGGTGATGGATCCACTCGGCTGGATACCGGCTGACAGCCCTCCAATTGGGTTCCAGCATAAGTCCAGCAGCTGTCAGTGTTCCGCCCGCGATGCCCAAGTACCCACACGGGCCCATGGACCCGGCACGTCTATGCGCAACGGCAAACAACAGACAGTGCTAGTCCTGAGGCTCGAGTGGTCCTGAGTACAGAGTGCTGCCGTGGGCTGGTGCGGATCGTCGACTGTTGCTCAGGGTAATTATAAGCCAACCAATAATAAGCCAGCCAATAATAGGCCGCCGCGTTGGCCGTGACTGATAGATGTCTGAATCTGATGGAATCGCCGGGAGAAAGGGAAGAATCGTCTACGATTCGTCGCCACTAGCCTCAGACTCAGAGTCGCTGACGTGGTCTACAGTTCAGGAGTCGTTGAGTCGCGCCTTCAAGTTGGTGCGGGTCTTGAGGCAGGGAGAAGCAGGCCGAGGGGAAAACGAAATCAGAGCATCGTGAGGGAAGAAGGCGAGTCCGAACGTGCGCGGCCCAAGACCCCAAGTATTTATTACTCTGAGCTGCGGAGCAGTGCGGACCCAGGTCGTTACACGCCGCCGATGAACGGAGGTGTGTCAGGAGTGTTGCTCTCCGCAACGCGCAACGGGCGCTGAGGCTGGAGCCGCCTGGTGTGGTTGTTCGGACTCCGCACTCCGCATGTTTCACGGGTAACAGGCACCAACTGGGAATCCCGGAAACGTAAACGTTCTATCTTTACTCAACTTCGGACGCCGCTGGGTCACTGATGACAATGTGTGGGTATCCGTCCCTGTTCGCCGTCCTGGTACTTCTCACCGCACGATTATCTGTGTCCTAGTCAATCAGAGTGACTTGGCTTGAGAACAACCAGCCCAAATTCGCTATGTACAAACAAACGGATGTGCAGCGCACATCGCGACAATCACGCAGATCCGCATCCTTTGCGATTGCAACCGTTGACGTGTTTCAGCAAATCCAATTCTGACCTCGGGTATATAAGCGCGTATAAATACGCCATCTCACCCTATCGTCCCCCATTCTGAGCCAGGCCTTAGTTTCCCTTCCTTTTTTTCTGCCTTTTACGTTTTCTTTTGAGCTAGTCTCCCCTTCAGTATCATCATCACAATGGTTTACTACGCCAGGTGGGTCGCGCTCGATTTTACTGCGATTTTGGGGTGCAGTGGCTGAACGAGAACTATAGCATTCTTTTGGCCTCTATACTCCCGGCTGTCATGGGCATCAAGCTCAACACGCCCGTGGACACCGCCGCAGACGGCACACTCCTCATTACCTGGACGCCTGCTGCCACCGACCCGTAAGTCTACAGTTCCTTGTGTCTTTGTCCCCCCTCACCTGTAATTTCAGGACGATGGCCATGGTACTCGACGGCCCCATCTCCGTTGACATTGCCACCGGTGTCGCATCTGCCGCCGGCAACACCAGCGTCGGGCTCGGCAACATTCCCCCGGGGTACGTGGTGCCCTACCTTTTCATCTCAGCCAATATATACTTAGCTTGGATTTGTTTCCAGCACGTACAAACTCCAGGCTGTCGTCGGTGATGATCTCGAGACCGTCCTCGACACCTCGGGCGACTTCAAGATCCTCGCCGCCGGCACCGCTGCTGCCGCTCCCCCCGCCGCAGCTCCCCCCGCCGCAGCTCCCCCCGCCGCAGCTCCTCCCGCCGCTTCCTCCGCCGCGGCTGCACCCCCCGCAGCCGCCGCTGCTGGCACCAACGCCGCTGGTGGACCCCCCTTCGACCCCGCAGGTGTCCCCAATGTAGGCAACGGCGCGGGCAAGCAGTTCATCGGTGGCCAGTGCCTTAACGCCGCTGACTGCGCCTCTGGCTGCTGCGCTGGCCCCTCTGGCATCTGCTCCGGCCCTGGTGCTCAGACCCAGGCAGGCAAGACCGGCTGCGGCTTCGTCTCCGGCTCCAGCAGCCTTACCACCGCCGCCGCCGCTGCTGCCTCTCCCCCCGCTGCTGCTCCCGCTGCGGCTGCACCCCCCGCAGCCGCCGCTGGCACCAACGCCGCCGGCGGACCCCCCTTCGACCCCGCAGGTGTCCCCAACGTCGGCAACGGCGCTGGAAAGCAGTTCATCGGTGGCCAGTGCCTTAACGCCGCTGACTGCGCTTCCGGCTGCTGCGCTGGTCCCTCTGGCATCTGCTCCGGCCCTGGTGCTCAGACCCAGGCAGGCAAGACCGGCTGCGGCTTCGTCTCCGGCTCTAGCAGCCTCACCACCGGCGCCGCCGCTGCTCCCGCTGCTGCTGCCCCCGCCGCCTCCAAGGCCGGCACCAACGCTGCTGGAGGCCCGCCCTTCGACCCCGCAGGTGTCCCCAACGTCGGCAACGGCGCGGGCAAGCAGTTCATTGGTGGCCAGTGCCTCGCTGCCGCTGACTGTGCGTCTGGATGCTGCGCCGGCCCCTCGGGCATCTGCTCGGGTGTCGGTGCGCAGACCCAGGCGGGCAAGACTGGCTGTGGATTCGTGTCGAAGCGTTTCGTCACCCGCAGCCGTGCTGTCCTTGCGGATCTGCTCCAGTAGGGGATCAATGTGGGTTTGGAGGTACATATTCTATTAATGCAGTAGTAGTGAGAATGCGATGAGTATTGGAAAACGTACATCTGCCTGACGTGCCTTTGAGAAGATTGCATGAATTGAAGATCGGCACGGAGGTGTATGAAGGGAAGGGAAGGTGACGACAAGCCGCAGCATAGGATGTGTACAGCGCGCGGTGAAAAGGAAAATGGCCATTCAGCAGAAAGTATTCTTCTGCATTCGTCCGTCGATGCTGGAAACAAGCAGGTTTTGGCAGACGCCGCCCAGCCACGCACATATTTCTCACGAAGGAGAGCGAAGGAAGGCACATCATAGATCAGGTAGGATGCAGTCCATGGTAAGTCACTAACGACGTTGTGCGACATGGTACCCGTGGTGGTGGAGAATTTCGGAGGAGAGCATCGAGAGAGATAGAGAGCAGAGGAATCAAGTAGATCCGATGTCTTCCCGCGTCGCACATTTGTGGTGCAAGGGGAGGAGAGCACAGCCGATACACTGCGGCAGGAGGTGAATCTCCTTCCTTCCTTTCTTGCGGTACATCTCCGAGGCGCGAAGCGATGAGGGAGAGTGAGGCCGAGGTATCCCTCTGCGCAAATGAAGCGAAAGGAAGGTCGTTCGAAGAGGACTGGAGCGTCCGCAAGACCGCCCTCTTCACGATATAGGTATTGCCGTCCGGCTCGGGCAGGTATTCTAGCGAGCAGACGCGTCTGGTGGGTCAAATCCAAGCTGCGCCGGTGTCGCGGTTTTGGCCGCCGAGGGGGACGAAAAGCAGCTGCGCGCTGAGTCGGAAAGCTACCACGGCGCCCTAGGTCGAGTCGAAGGGAGCGGCTAAAGCAAAAACGGTATAGACTCCCCTCCTCGTTGTCGGTGTTCTAGGCGCTCCGCTATCGAGGGCTGCCCCGCGGCCGCGGCATGAGAAGTACGCTTGGTGTCCAAGTCGACAACGAGGCCGTCCGATTGCGACTAGGATACAGCCTCGCATGGTAGCGCGCAGGTACGTTAATAAGGCGCGACGTGCTGCGATGGTCAGCGATATCGCCGCGAGGGGCACTTCCTGATTTCACGGTGACTGGCGACGAGGTCGAATAGGGTCGCTCAAGGATCGTCCGATGGGATACGTCTGGCGTGGTGTCTCCGTCCCCATCGCCCAAGTGACAAGAGCAAATTCAAAGGGCCGTTCTTCCGGCCAAACTTAGGGCTAAGAACAGGGTGGGGTGGAGGCTGCCATGTATTAGCTATCTGCAAGCCATAAGCACGAATGAGCTCACCTCGTCCGAGGGCGCAAGCTGGGCAGTACGCTTGGCCTCCAAATCGACAACGATGCTGACTGCGAATAAGATATAGCCTCGGAGGCGGGTACGTGGAATACGACGGTTCGCGCGATGTGCTATGGCGGTCGTCGGTGGTGCGGGTCTAGCAGTGACAAAGCGGCATCGTGGTACAGGCAAGGATGCGAATGGGAGGCGACCCGGTCAAATAGGACCGCTCAGGGAAGGATCGCTCGATGGAATACGTCTGGCGTTTTGTCTCTGCCTGGATTTTTGCGCAGCACCAAGCGACAAGAGAGTTTAATGGACCGCCGTCTCTGAGCAGTAACAGGCTGAGGTAGAGGCTGCCATGTATCAGTTACCTGCAAGCCGTGAGTACGAATGAGCTTACCTCACAGTTCTTCCTTCGAAGGCGAGGGTATCTCAAGAAGGGGAAAAAATAACGCGGGGTGGAAAAAAAAAAATTCTGGTTAATGAGACTAGGGCGAGGGTGAGAACTGGGACGATATATGGCGTCTTCGTCTGGCTGCGTGTACATCTCCTGTTTTTCAGGTCGAAATCTATTTCCCTGATGGATACGGAGACGCCGTCCCGCCAGAGGGTGGCTTAGCGACTGGGTCGAGCCAAAAAGCTGGAGGCCGGAAGGCCGTGCCGCGGGCCCCAGCTCGGGGCAAATGCATTGGGATACTTGGATCAGGCTGGGTTTCCCAACACGCCAAGACGCCGTCTGGCGCCACGATTCACTGATAAAGATGCCAAATTTGAACCACTGGCACTGGGCGGCTGGTTAGCGGAATGTGTTCTCGGGATATGAGAGACTTACGTACCGTACCGTCTGTCTTGCTCATTCGTTGCGACGAAGGGAGGAGATTTCCTTTCCTCCTGCTGCCACCGAACCGCTATGGATCGGTCTGGCATGGGAACCGTGCAGCGAGGACGAGACTGAGCAAGAGTGGTTCCACCGGTCCCACCCCATCGAGGCAGAGAAGAGGAGAAGAAGATTAAAAGCACAATAGGACGATCCCGTCGTTCTTGTATCGCGAAATAGTCCAGAAGAGACGGTGGTGATCGGGAAAGGACATGCGAAGGGGATAGAGGAAGTCCATACGCCACTATCAAATTTGAAAGGCTGTTCTGAGAGATAGTGGACCAAGTCCTCGACGTGGATATCGATCCTAATGAATCTGTGCAGAAGGTCTTATATTTAACATCAAGGTCGTGTTTGAGATAGGTCTGCTCATAGATAGTCTAGGTCCATGTAAAAGCTCAGAGGAGAAACGGCGCAGAACGACTCAGAGAGAGAGAGTCCCAGAGAGAGATTGGTTTGAAACCCCGCTGGTCACAGATCCGTCGGAGATTGAAACGTCTGCGCGACAGACTTACTGTACGTACTTGTAGGGAGACGACGGTCACGGTCACGATGGGCCCCGTCGCGTCGCCGACGTCTGGGCGGGTCACGGTCACGACCAGTCCCGTCGCCAAAAAACCGGTGTGACAGCTGCAAAATAGGTGAAAAATTTCCAAAAATTTCTCCGGTGGTCGCCAAAATTGGCGACGGTCACGGTCACCCCGACGCTTGTCGCGTCGCCGGCGTCAATTAGGCCCTGTCACGGGCGACGTCCCGTCGCCTCCCTACAAGTACGTACAGTATTTACATACTTTCCCCTCAAACGTAAGCCCCAAATTGGACTATTTTCGGCACCCCGGAATCTTGCTTGCTGGCGATGAGAACTCGCAATAAGTCTTTCTCGAAGTACCGAAGCGGGAAAAGATGGACCGAGCGGGTATGTGGGTGTTTACTTGGACATGTTGCCAAACAAAGCGAGGCGGCAAGGTTTCGGCGTGATACAACAGGTGCCGAAGTGCCGAAGAAAGTTGCCAAATCGGGGGCTTACGTTTGAGGAAAGTCAGGAGTGGCGCGACATCGACCATGTCGTTTGCTTCAAGGAATTTTAAACGTTCCGCTGGTTTCTCGTCCACCTGTGCTTCAAGTTCCTGGAGCCGTCTTCGACATGAGACCGCCCGCTCCCACCACGTCTGTCCCTGGTCTTTCCACAGACCACACGAGCGCATGAACCGGGTGGTGTTCCTGTGCGCCTGCTACCCGACTGTTGGGTTTTGATGCTGAACCACCACTGCAGTGCTGAGGCTGAGAGGTATGAATCTTGTGCGAATCATCAATTGTTGCGATTGTTGCGCAGCGATAGATTCGTGATGGAAATGCCGCAAAGACGGCCAATCAGGCCTCGTCGTCGTCAGGCGGCGCCAGCTTCGATTTTGACTTGGTCCGCGTTTCAAGACGGAGCCATTATTTCGTTCGATCGTGCCCCAGGCAGTGGAACCCGATCTGGCTGAGGAAGAAGCAAGCGTAGAGAAAGGCAAAGAGATGGGGAGCAATAATGGTCAGAAAATGCCCAAGTATTCTTGCTCCTATGTCACGGAAGAGGCTCACCGCCCACGCCCTTCTCCCAACCCAGAAATCCTCGTTTACACACGTCTACACTGGCAGATCTTGATTCGGACCCGCCGTACATGTACACGAAAGCGTAACCTATCCACCATTTCCTCAGGCGCCGCTTTTCGTGTCCTGTGCGCGAAGCGCAGAGGTGAGCCGCCTCTGCACCCATCCCTCGATGAATTGATTATTCTGCTCAGAAACCCGTCTTTCAGCGGAAAACGACGGACACCCATTCTCGTGGCATCACCCGCCGATCTTCTGACAGATCTCGGCTACCCCACCTGTGCTTAGCCCACCCTGGCAGTGTGCACAACAGTGCCGAGATAGCAATTGCCGGTTGCCCCCTTTCAACGAGGGAAAACGCCGAGTACACCCGCTTAGCGCAGCTGAGTGTCGCAGCTCACAACTATGGCGCTCGTTTAGGTCCTTCGGTAAAAGAATTTTCTGATGGAACTTGAAAGGCACTGTAGTTCCCGTTTTCGTATAAATACGGGCACAGCGTCCTGTCATTCTTCATCCTGAGCTAGGTCTTAGTTTCCATTTTTTTTCGTTCTCAATCTCTACCTGTTTTTCTTCCGAGCGGGCCTCTCCTTCCTTTTCTTCAACAATGGTTTTCATCGCTAGGTGGGTTTCGAATCACCTCCGGCCTTCGCTGCAGGCACTGAACGAGATGTTTTTTTTCAGCATTCTATTCGCCTGTGTGCTCCCGTCTGTGATGGGCATCAAACTGGACACACCTAAGGACACCGCTGCGGACGGCACGCTCCTCGTTACATGGAAGCCCGCGGCCACCGACCCGTAAGTTTCTTTATCCTTCCTTTCAGTTGGGCGTCGCAACTCATTCCGTAATTTTAGGACCATGGCCTTGGTGCTCGACGGCCCGATCTCCATCGACATCGCCACCGGTGTCGCCTCTGCTGCCGGGAACACCAGCGTCGGGCTCGGGAACATTCCCCCGGGGTACGTGCCTTATCACACTAACGAATATGTACTTACCTTGATTTGAGTCAGTACATACAAACTCCAAGCCGTCGTCGGTGACGCTCTCGAGACCGTCCTTGATACCTCTGGGGATTTCAAAATCCTCGCCGCCGGCGCCGCCCCTCCTCCCAAGAATGCGCCTCCCGCGGCTCCTCCCGTTGCTGACGGGAAAATCAAACTGAACACACCCAAGGACACTGCTGCGGACGACACGCTCCTCGTGACATGGACGCCCGGGAAGGACGTCCCGTGAGTTTCTTTATTCTTCCTTTCAGCTGGGCGTCGCAACTCACCCCGTAATTTTAGGGCGATGGCTTTGGTGCTCGACGGCCCGATCTCCATCGACATCGCCACCGGTGTCGCTGCTGCCGCCGGCAACACCAGCGTCGGGCTCGGCAACATCCCCCCGGGGTACGTGGTGTGGCCTATCATCTCAGCGAATATATACTTACTTTGGCTACAGTACCTACAAACTCCAAGCCGTTGTCGGCGACGCTCTTGAGACCGTCATTGATACCTCGGGGGATTTCAAAATCCTCGCCGCCAAGGGGGCCGCCCCTCCCCCAAAGAATGCGCCTCCCGCGGCTCCTCCCGTTGCCGACGGGAAAGTCAAACTGAACACGCCCAAGGACACCGCTGCGGATGACACGCTCCTTGTGACATGGACGCCCGGGAAGGACGTCCCGTAAGTTTCATTATCTTTCCTTTCAGCTGGGCGCCGCAACTCACGGCGTAATTTTAGGACGATGGCTTTGGTGCTCGACGGCCCGATCTCCATCGACATCGCCACCGGTGTCGCCGCTGCCGCCGGTAACACCAGCGTCGGGCTTGGGAACATCCCCCCGGGGTACGTGGTGTGGCCTATCATCTCAGCGAATATAATACTTACTTTGGCTGCAGTACCTACAAACTCCAGGCCGTTGTCGGTGACGCTCTCGAGACCGTCATTGATACCTCGGGGGATTTCAAAGTCCTCCCCGCCAAGGCGGCCGGCGGCGCCGCCCCTCCCCCCAAGGGTGCTGCTCCCGTTGCTAGCGGCTCCGCTGCTCCGCCTGCCGCTTCCGCAAGTATGTGTACCCAATTTTATTCAATAACCGTCCTAATTATTTCTGTTTACAGCGACCGGTGCTGGGAAAGGACAGACCGGGAAAGGACAGACCGGGAAAGCAAAGACCGGAAAAGGACAGACTGGGAAAGGGCAGACTGGGAAAGGACAGAAAGGCCAGGGGGGTAAGGCCGCGAAGCAGGCAGCGAAGAAGGCGGAGGCAGCAAAGAAAGCCGCTAAGGCGAAAGCCGCTGCCGCACAGGCCGCTGGTGCGAAAGCTGCTGGCGCGAAAGCCGCTGGTGCGAAGGCTGCTGCACCCGCTACTGCCAAGAAGGGCCGCATGGTTTCTGGTGCTAAGTTTGGCCGGAGGGAGCTGTACCGGGATTGAGTTTCGCTAGGTTTAACGATTAGTTTACGCGAGTTGTCCTCGTGTAAGATAACCATATAGAGAAGGGGTCTTATCCGCTGCATCTGAAGTTGCTTGAGTAAGTTTATCGAGAGCGTAAATTTCAAAAAGAAAACGCTGTGGTCACTGATTCATTGAGAACAATTCGCTCATGTCTTGACATTCTTACAGTTGCGAAAAGCCATTCAATCCAGATTCGACTTTGGCCCAAAACGGAAATCTAACTTCCTAATCGGTCACCCATCATTTTAGGGTTCTCACTAGCTGCCTTTCGCACAACCTGGAAGCAACGTTAACCTGGCATTCGGGTCAAATTCGGGTGACAGACATCCCTCGGTCCGGCGGGGGCGCCTTATCTGCTTCCACCAACCACCACCTTCGCCACGTTCAGCTTCCCGCTTTCCTTATAGGCAATCCATCCGGACGACTGACGGATTTCGGGACTCCCATGCAAATGTATGCTATATAGTGTAAAATAATCTGGCAGTAGGTCAACGAATTGACACTCGCCTACCCGCCTTGATGCCGCCCCATCTTTGCACTGGCAACACTGCAAAAGTCAAGTAAAAATCGATTATTTTCTCCATGGGACGAGGCTGCGGGGCGCAGAGTCAGTCAGTTCAATGCAGTGATTCGGGCGGCGTTTTGAGTTTGATGCAAACTGACTGGCTCTGACAGGCCGTCGGGCGACTCGGGCCTCGGCCGCGGACCGAACAAATGACTCTGCCAGCGCCGAGGAGACATATAATACGTTGAACGGTGTTCGGCTTCGACCCAAACAAAACAACTTCCATGCGGCTCACGGAGGTCTGCCAGGCTCAATATCCATCGCGCCTTGTGCGAAAGGTGTGCATCTCGACAGCTACGCAGATCTGCCACCGTACTGAGTGCTCAATCGTTTCGTTTTCGTACTCTCTAGGTATATGGAGAGAAGCTACGGATGCGTGGTGCGATCAACCCCGCGCTCGAATCCACGAAGAAAGTCCTGGCCGAGGACCATCGTAAACAGGTACGGCGATACTTCTGATACAGACGGTGCCGCGAAAATGAATGACAATCCATTGCACAGCTGAACCAACCCTCCCGGCTCGGAAGACGTAAACTGGGACGCATCGATGAGATGGAGGACTGGGTTGTGTCTGCGAGCGCGTTAGGTTCGCCCGCAGATGGCCTCGAAACGGGGGAGGTGGAACAGCAAGAGGGATACGCAGTCACCGAGAAAGCAGCGACTCGGTATGAGGTCTGCCTTCTTGACATCGCGCGACCTGGGAAGCAACGATGTAAGTTGACACTATATCAGCATGCACAGAGTACTCAAGCGCATGCGCGCCTAGCCAGGAAGAAAGGGAAGTCTATGGGAACGCCGACGATCAGCCGTGTGATCGATATGGAGTTCACCGAGCGGTGGGAGTCGGAAAGCGAGCTTTGGGTCGATACCGAGGATTGGGACTGGGCTGGGCTAAGTGAGGGTTGGGAGATACCGGCTGGCGAATACGGGGAGGATGAATGGGAGGAGGTCTATATTGCGGGGCAGGAGTGCGATCGCGCACCACAGAAGTTATATTCTGGAGTGCTTCGCGGCACTGAATACTGAGCCGTGGGAGCTCCGAGCCAGATTAGATGGGATTTGTCCGAGCCCGTCAGTAAGAGCGTGGCGGTACTAGTTGTTGACTAGTTGCACCCAAAACAGATGGAGGTGGGCGTGGCAAGCTAGAGCATAAGGGATGTTGGGAGGCTCAGATATGCCGGTCCATCATTACACATCAGGATTTAGGGCTTGCAACGTAGAACTGACCATGAGATTGTGTGGACATTGCCTGGACTGGCAGATCCGAATCCACGGCATATTTTGAGCTCTGGTTCGAATCGAGTGGCATCTACATTGCACCGCATCCCCCATCCCAATCGAGTGCGCATCGAAGACGGCCGCAGCGCCCAGCGGACGGGGGGTCATTTTTGCGTCCCCGAGGACGATGCTGCGCGTCATATGCCGCCCGTTGAGATCAAAGACGATCTGGCGGATAAGACTCTCCACGATGGTCGACTTTTCAGTGTCTTCTAACTCTGGGACAAATCCCAGAAGCGACGATACGAAGCCAGTCAGCTGCACGTGGAAGGGAATCGTGTCTGCGAGCCCGAATATCTCGACGACTGGGAGGAAAAGCTGGGAGGAAACAATAAGTACAATTTTATACGATGGATGGGAATAGGTGCGTACATGCAAGTCGATCTGCTGGACTGTGGATTTGGGTGGGGAGCAGCTGCCAGCCAACCTGGCGAAATTCCTCCGGCACTATTTTGACATCGGACAGGAAAACCGGGAAATGGTGGATAGGGCGCGACGGCCGCGCTCGGGGACTGTGAATAAAGGGAACGGATATCCTGAGAAACGGTTCAGATAAAAGGAAGCGTGTCAAAACTTAGCCAACGTACGTATTACTTTTGGTCAAGAACCGGAATTTACGGGACATCGCTCGCGTGATGGTCACGGAGACCGTGTAAGAGCTTTTGAGGGAGATACCAGGGACAGCGCTGAAGGGCATATCGTATGTAGGCGGTAAAGGCCAGGATAGGCCGTCGTAATCCTGGGATCTTGTTGGAAGCACCACCGAGAACGGTACGGCGCTCGGACAGGCTGAGGTGCGTGTTTTTTTTCGGATGACCAGAGGGTGTAACTCTCGTTCACGAGTTTGGTGGTGATGGGCGGGACACTTCCTGAAATCATCACGTCCATTTTGCCTTTGATCTGGGATAGGCGCGTCAGTTCTGAGAGAGGAAACGTGTCGTGCCCAACTAACTTTCAACACGATCACAGAGACCACTTCTCGGTCATGGAGCGTCACAAACCCATTAATCGACGAGTTTCGCCCGTACGTGAGGAACTCGGCGCCTTGTTCAGTCAACGCGACTGCGTCGCCCCCGCATTGCCTGATGCACATCCCGGTGCTGGTAGGATGTATGTGCAGGCGCGGCGTGTGTTCGACCCTCTCCTCGTCATGAGCTGGTTCCGGAGAGTACGACGGGACCAGGGGAGAAAGTGAATACAGCGGAAGCACCACGAGAACTGATGCTGGGATGGTTGTCATTTCGGTAAAGAGGTAGAGCTTTGCTTTGAAGAGCCGTTGAGGGTGTGCATGATGTCAAGTCGCGTTAAATGCCTGGTTTTTATGTGCTCATGCGAACGCGTTTCCAGTGATGAGACTGCCGAAGGATAAGCAATCACGAGGAATCATCCCATCACAGCCGCCGCAGTTCTGCCAGAACGCCGGCGGCCGCTCGCTTGATCGTCTTTGAACAACTCTCCAATGTCCGTCCGGTGCGCTTCTTATGCAGGCGGGTCCAGAACGAGAATAATCATCTGCTCTGTTCTTCACCCACTGGATGTGACCGAAAGTTAATGACCTCGATATCATAATTGGGATGAAGACACCAAAACTCACCGAAAATTGCGGACGCCTGCAGACTCGGAACAGTGAGAATATTTTGAGACGATTGTGGCTGGATAGATCGCCTGATGGCTCACTCAGCGATGAGACAATACTTATGGCTTCTCCATTGGCAATGAAGATTCGCCAGACTTCATGGTTTGTTGATGGTTTGTGTCAAAAGCAAAATTTCCAAATTGAGCTAGAGATCATCGATCAGGAAGTTGCCGACAGTATTCCTAAGTTGAATCATCGCCTCGAACAATGTAAGTTGATCCGTATTCCATGACTCGATGTTGGACTACCGACACATTAAGCAACAGATTCCCAGGTTCTCTGTGCTATCAGTTTGGCTCTGCTGAATCTCCGAGTCCAATGATATTTCAAAAGTTTAAACGAAAGTCAAGTCGAAAATGCGTTCTGGTCAAGCAGATTCCAGTCAGAAAAATGCAATGGGAAGGTGTACAGGCTCTACTGTCGGCACTATCTCGCTTCAGACTTGTCCCACAGAACCGCCTCCTATCCTGAGATCACTGATCAGATTTTTCTCTGCCCCGCTCCTAAACCTCTCTTCGACCACGCCCAGAACCTTGTCGCAACAATGTACGGATATCTTATTTAAAGCGCTATTTATTCTGAAAGTGTACTACAGCGCCGTTCAATGCAGCGTGAAGGACTCCGAAGACTTGCGAAAGAAAGAAGTTGAGGCCAGGAGGCTCGATATAAGTGCCTGGGCGTTTTCTTCTCTCGCTCTTCATCTCAGTGCCAAAATAGAATGAACGACAGGCAGTCGATGCCTTCTGGGGACGTATCGATAACCTCGATCGGATAAGGTCTTTCCCCAGACCTTCGAATCGATGATGATGTCGAACATTAGCAGCAGCTTTCTGTCTCTCTCGATGGAGGCCCGGGATCCAGAACACTCTAAGGACATCATCTTGAGCCTAGGAGGGTCGTAGATCCTAGTTACGCACTACTCCGAGAGTTGAAGAAGTCTCAGGACGAAGGGCATTGGGACGCGGTACTCCAGAAAAACGCAGTGGAAGAGTTTTGGGCCTCATGCGAACCCCAGCTTCGGGTTGTCTTTGAACCAATGATGGTCTCTGCCTCTGGGGAAGCCTTCGCATCTCTGTCTGCTTTTTCTCGCGATCCAAATCGGTCCAGAGACATTCTTGGGAAGTCGGGAACGGCGAAGGGGCTGGTGGAAACAATGGTTACGGCCTTGAGCAAGTCGAAAGCAGAAGGCATCTGGAACATTTAGAACGTATTACTTGAAAACTGTAGAACCGAAGAAAACAACCGCACGTAGCAGAGGCACTTGGGAGACGAGAACATCATCTTAGGGCTGTTTGCTCCAAGGGGTATTTTTCGAAGAAAATAGTTGACAACTTACTCACGCTACTGAACCGAAATTTGACCGAAATAAGGGTCTGTTAGGTATGATTCTCAAATCTCCGTCCCGTCCGCCCGTCCCAATGGGGATCAAAGATTAAAATTTCGTACGTGGGAGGGGGAATATTCCATTGGGAAACCCGGCTTTCAACGAAAAACCCCTTTACTAGAGAACTCTTTCGAAAGTCTACTCGGAAGCCCCCGGTCATCAGCGGTGGGCACCGGGTGAGGCCACCAGCATTAGCATTGCGGATTGCCAATTGATCAACCCAAACTGAAACACATACATAACACGTACCGCGTACCGCGAAATACTTCCCAGCTTGCCATCGGCGTGCGGCATGCCTGCCATATGGATCTTCGACTAAATCACCCCGATTCTGTTCTGTAAACCTACCTCGACACCTCGTTGTGTCACGCAGCCTTTAAGTACGCCAGCGCACCCGCAGTGTAATTAAATCTCCGTGGTCTTCGAGTCATCAGTCTTATGGTACCTCGGAAATCACCGGAATCTTCGTCCCTTGAAACACTGAGACAATGCTTCGCTTGTTCTGGATCTGTGTTTTTCTACTGCGTCTGGCCGTGGATATGCACCTTCCTTTGAGTCATGCACAATTTTTTATTGCAAGTAGTTGTTGACTGGGAATTTCTGTCATGCAACGTTGAGTAGCTATTATGTGTGCAGCTCCCTTCACCTTCTTGACCTCGGCTGATCCGCCTTTGCTTCGAATCCCATCGACAACACCTCGCACGATGTAACTCTCTCACCGCGGACATAAATTGTTCCTGCACGAGGCACATCTCACAATGTGCAGGCTACTATTCGGTCCCTCACTCAGGCTGCCGGCATTCCGACTCGGCTACAGGTCTCAGACTTGATGCAAAGCCATGAAGACTTGCAGTGCGTGTTTCCAATTTTCTTAACCTTGCGTATCATGCTCAAAATTTTCGCAATGGTCAATGAACCACGGAGGACCACATCGTGGACCGACCCGTTATCTCTTACAAGGGCCGCCCACGCACCAACAGGCTTACCAACACAAGAGAGGGCTGCCAGCATAGCTACAGTGTTTGGTGGAGCGGTGGTAATCACACTGACACCATTGAGCAGAGTGCTCCAGAGTCCGCTTCCGCTCCCCAGAGATCCCAGGTGGGGAGGACTTATATGTCCCCTGTGTCGTCAAGAGGGACAGAACCGTTCGAATTGCCCCCCCTTCAGTTGTAGATATTTTATGAGATCACGTTGAACGACGCTGCACCACCTGTTGAATTCGGCCTTGGACTAGGATATGGAAGGATCACGCAGTACCCATCTTGTAACTTGCGAGTGCACACGTCCTTGAATGGCCATGTGATCGTGTCCTGATTGCCGAACGGTGGGACAGGCGCACACCTCGGACCTCTGTCAGCGAGGAACCCTCTGGAATCCGAGCTTCCAAATAACACAAAAATTTTATCGGAGGTTTGAAAGCTGGGTTTCTCAGTAGAATAATCCGGTGGGGGGGGGTCCTGGGGAGGGTTAAAAAAACCTTTAATGCTAGTTATGAAGGAGCTTCTGAAGCTTAAGTCTTTGAAACTATGTTTTATTGGTATTAAATGGACTGAAGAGTGTTTTTGGACAATTCGCGGTGCATCAGACTCACAAAGGTACCAATCAAATAACTCTTATTCCAGCTAGGAGGCATCAAGTACAACCTGTCTAACATGCTCCAATGTCTCAATTGCCGTACATTGGGACAGCTGGTACAAACCAGCATGCAAAGGGCATGCAAAGGGCATCAGAAGGGAATTGGTGGACCTATTTATGTGAAAGCAACGCGCATCTCTTGTTCTAAGCACTGTAGCCAGTGCACCACTTGTTACATCAATTTCCACCAGTTCTGGAGGCGAAAACAACGCGTCGTTGGTGTCTTCCCCAACAAGCAACACATCCCCGAGTGGTGATTCAACTATGATGGGTCATCACTCGTGGAATATTGCACGTCTGACATCGGAGGTACGGGAGGCCCGTCGAAAAAACTTTTCGACCCTACGTGCTTTTTTCGAAAGTTGAACCCCCTTGGTCCGTCCCGTCTGTCATACCCGTCAAATACGGTGATGGTGCCGATCCCTACCCTGCAACCTGTGCTTACAGTCGAACGTAGCTATAAAAAAAGGTTCCAGAAATCGCCATGTAGTCGTTCAATTTTTCAGTCTTCTCCTCACACACCTCAACCAAAATGAGCGTCGAATTCACTGTATTCAAGGGTTCAGCAAACGAGGGCATAATCGAGAGCACCACGCGACGCGACGGCCCGACAGGAAACGAAGTCCTCGTCAAAATTACTCACTCGGGGATATGTGGCACCGACGAACACTTTAAGCACGCCGACATGGTCCTCGGGCACGAGGGTGTCGGGACCGTCGAGCAGATCGGGGACCGTGTTTCCCAGTTCAAGGTCGGCGACGTCGTTGGCTGGGGGCTAACGCACAGGACTTGTGGAGAGTGCGAGCAATGTTTGCTTGGTAGGTTCCATGCATCTGCCCGCGTTTTTTATTTCATTGCTCATCTTCTCTCCAGGCCAAGATCAATATTGCCCGAATAGAGAAGAGTACGGGTCAAACAACTACCACCAGGGATCATTTGGCTCGCGCGCCATCTGGGATGCATCGTTCCTTTACAAAATCCCCGAGAGTCTAGCGCCCGAACATGCGGCACCCCTTATGTGCGGAGGCGCCACGATCTTTGAACTGATCGACTCATACAACATCCGCCCCACGGACCGCGTCGGTGTTATCGGCATCGGCGGGTTAGGGCACCTCGCAATCCAATTCCTGGCCAAAATGGGTGCGAGCGTCGTGGCTTTCTCTAGCACAGATTCGAAGCGCGAGGAGGCGCTGCGCCTTGGTGCAACGGAGTTCTACGCCACCAACGGCGTCGAGAGCTTCGAGATGGCCAAGCTCGACCACCTCATGGTCACAACCAGCTTCCTTCCAGACTGGAAACCGTGCGTCACATCTGCCTTTCTTCTCCGCCGCCCCACTGAAAAATTTCACAGATTCCTCAGCGTCATGAAACCTAAGAGCACCATATACCCGCTCACTGTCAGCTTCACCGACCTCGTCATTCCCCTGATGCCGATTCTGGTTGGAGGTATAAATATTCAGGGTTCGGCCGTATCGTCGCGCTCCACGCAGAAGAAAATGCTCGATTTCGCAGCGCGGAACCACATCACACCGATTGTTGAGAAATTTCCGTTGACGAAAAGTGGGGTAGAGGATGGCATGGCGCGGCTACGCGAGGGGAAGATGCGATACAGAGGTGTACTTGTCGCCGCATAGTTGTATGCGACGGATTACATGCACATTAGCTACTACCTGTCTGTGGTTTTTGGTCTATCTGAATTGCAAGGCCTTGGTTGAATCTTGCGCTCCAGGCGAAATTGTCCGGCTTCGTTCATATCCAATTCTGGCCGCAAGCTGCATCTACGCAAAATGTACCATCGGACGACGAGGCAGCAGAGATCGGCCTGGGGAGTCGTCGTCCATGTACCTGTATCTCATTCTATCCAGATTGAGCGAAATGTGAATAAAACGCGCCAAAATCCCCAGCGAATGACTAGTATCCGTGTAATTTTTATGCGGCAGTAAACTGCTTCTGAGTTTAGGTACCGAGAAACTCTATGTTTCGACGCCCGACGTGCTCGGAAAATGTAACCACCATTTGCAGAAGTGCGATCTCCAAAAAACTACAAATGTGTTCAGAATCAGTTCACCCCATGCCGGACCAACAGGATACTAGAAGTAGCGCGAAGTCGTAGTTGGTGGCGTGTATCAGCGATGATACAGACGAGCGAATCAGAGAGAGAATGCGTGATTATGATTCAAATTGTGAGAAACCCAAGAAATTTCGACGGGGGGAGAAATATTAAGTACGTAAATCTGGAGATGGGCAGCGCAAGCGGTCATCGAACACATTTTTGTAGAAGGGTAAATGACGTTCCTATTCTAGAGGTGAGAGGCAATAAGAAGAGTGTGGCGTGGAATACAAACAGGATTGGCAATGGTATTATGATCCAGAGCCTGAGTCGCTCTCCGCGTCCGAGGAATGAGACCCGGCCTCGATCTCGGAATCTTCGTCATCGTAGGTTGTTTCGCCGAGTGTTTCAGCGCCAAAGCAAGTGATAGACAAGTCAGAAATAGACAGAAAGACCCGGCGGTAAGAAATTGCAGGTTCTACTCTGCCTTGTACGATGCGCAGTTTCTGTAGCATGCAGCCGGATTTCAATATGAAGGATTCCAGCGAAACGATGGGGGAAGGGAAGATGCATTGTTCGTCCACTTCGAGCCTGCGGAGAGCAGGGACAACAATGGATCAGAAGAATCCAGGCCCTGCTATACCGTACGCAAGTGTCAAACTAGTGAATCCAAACAAGGAAGCGTGATATCCGGACCATGTTCGGGGTAATCCTGCAGTTCTCTGTCATCCCAGAGATACATGCCGCAGTGGACGAGGTTTGGTGTTTGCTGTAGGATTGAAACGCATTGGTATGGATTGGGAAGACGTAGTGTCAGAGAAGTTAGTTTCCCCCATGGCAAAGTGACATGCGACGCGGCAATGTGGTTGGGGACAGCTGCGCGTAGCTGAGGAACCTCTTGGAATGGAGCACTATCCGCAGAGAGTGCGTGGCCGAAGTCTGTGATCGTCAAATCTAGATAACGGAGCAGAGGCATCGGGCTCTTGAATATGGAGAGGGGGTATCGGGAGACGCAAATATCCAAGTATTCCAAGCGCGCGCGGTGGGGGCCGAGGGACGAAACCATTTGAGAAACGGTGGAGGATCCGTCGTTGATGCGGAGGGAAAGAGGGCCAGAACCAGATCCCGCCAGACCTCAAATATGTGGGCCCGTTTCTCCGACCGTCGGTTAACTGGATAGCTCTCCATAGCGCGGGGGTGACCACCGCTATTTCTCGTCATGTGCGACAGATTTGGGTGAGGAAAGTCGGCGAGTGAACCCCGGTGAGCGTGGTGGAGCGGGGTAGACGGGAAGAAAATGGACGAAGATTTCGGAGATGATCTCGTTCGGTAATGTCAAGACAGGGTACTTGTAGGCATTGAGCCTCGCTTGCACTGGAGTTTCCTCCGCTCGCAGGGCGAAAAGCGAGCACTCAAGATTCAGGATTTGGACCGCGAAATCGGCGAGGCAAGAGCGGTTTCAAGAGCGTCAAGCATCCGAGACCCAATCGATTGAGACTTCCAAAATATTGAGTCATTATCAGGGCCTTTGGACCTTGGTGGAATCTCACTTATGCCGGCGCGCGGTTGTTGGCAAGATTCTTGAAAACAACAGGACGCAGATCCGGGTCTGCGATTGACTCGAGTTCAATGAAACCCGAGCGTCCTCGATTTCCTTGAATTTCTGAGCTTGGAGGAGGAGCTGGTTCGAGACAAGCCGCAATTCGCTTACGTAACGTAAGCACCGCCACATTTCAAATTTGGGTCTCCATCTTCGCACAACAAGCAACATTGGCGCAACTTGGACGACGAACTGGTATATTATATCCTCCGCATATAATCCTGTCTCACTCCACCCAACTTGAGCAAAATATGAATAAAACACGGCAAATCTCTCGACACTGCGCGCCTTGTGGAGACTGGCGCTAAGAAGCTAACGCAGCTCTTCACCAAGCTCGTTGCTGAAGCGTCGACCGGCTCCACACCTTCCTCGGACACAGAGATATCTGCGGCACTATCATGGGCACGCTGCGACCGCTGGTGGCGCTCATGCGCACTCTGCCCCTGCCTGCATCGCATCCTTCGCACCCTTCGCACCCTGCGGCGCCAGCGATCTTGTCGAGACTCAAGACCGCGCAGAAGGAGTACGCAGACATGCAGGGAACGTGGAGCAGTAAGTGTCTCGAAGCGCAAGGCAAGCGCGTCACCGACCACGCCGACACCGTCGATTCTATCGTCCCTGGCCGCTGGGTCGAGTCGCTCCCGTGCATTACCAATGTAGGTTCTTGATATGTTATGCATGTTTCGCTACATCGCTGACTGGTCCGCAGGAGGAACACAAATACGTCTCGCACCTGGGCCCGCTGAGCACCCCGAACGTTGTCGTGTCGTCCTACAACCACGCTTCTCTGGCTCGTCAGCACGACGCTCACATCCCTGATCGCCTTCATCAAGCATAAGTACGCCTTCTGCGCGCTCGCCTCGTACGATGGGCTCCTCGCCCTGCAGCCGCGCTGGGGCATCCTATTGCGCGCCGGAGGTCCGAAAACGCCTTCAGGCGAACGAGCCGAATGACTAGTTTGGCACGCTGCGCGGTGTCCGTGTGCGCTCCTTCCCCGAGTTCCTCGCGGACATCGCGATGGCGTCCCTCGCGAAGAGCGTGGCTGGCACCGAGATGAGCGTCTGCGTCGCGGACTTGGTGGTGAATGCCGTCAAGTACATGGACCGCCTGCTGGAGCACGACGCGGCGGCGATGTTGCAGCTCGGGGACAGGAACTGGAAGATGGGCGAGGGGATGACGGGGCGGTCGGCAAGAACACCAAACTCAGGGACGGCGACGAACAGCTCATCCTGGAGCACTTCATCTGTACGTCCCACTCCCTCTCCAGCAACACACTCCTCAATCCGATCTTCTCGCTCTCCAGCACGACGCTCACATGCTTCATCGCCTTCATCAAGCGCCCGCTGCACAAGTCCGCCTTCTGTGTGCTCGCCTTATACGAAGCACTCCTTGCGCTACAGCTGCGCCGGGGCACCACCTCGCACGCCACGAGAAGTCCGAGAACAAGCGAGCAGAAGGACGGGCTCAGCGCGCTGCGTGCACTCCTTCCCGAGTTCCTCGCGAGCATCAAGAGCGTTCCCGGGACCGAGACGAGCGTCGGCATCGCGGACTTTGTGGTGAACGCCGTCAGGGACATGGAATGCCTGCCCGATGTGCACGGCGCGGCGGCGGCGGCGCTGCTGCGGCTCTAGGGACGGTAACAGGAAGATGCACCCGGGGGTGACCGTGGACAAGAATAGCAAGCTCGGCCACGGCAACGAGCAGCTCATCCTCGAGCACTTTATCTGTACGTGGCTCTCCCCTCTTTTCCTTCTCGTATTTGTGCTTGTACTGACGACCCGCGCAGACGATGTGGTGGCGATCAGCAGCCTGACGATCTCGCGCGCACAGCGGCGCCCCGCACACGGGACGATGTACCCACTCAATAACATGTCCTACCTGCGGCACAACACCGTGCTCGAGCCCGTTCTGCGCACCCGGCGCTGCTCGACCTATCCGATGAACGTTCGGCAGCTTCCGTACCGCGAAGGTCGGCTTGGAGCATACATACTTCGACGCGCCGCTGCTGCAGGTGCTCACGGACGACGCGGGGACCGGGGGTGGAATCACGAAGTTCCATGGGCTGCTGGAAGGCGATCCCGAAGCGCGGATGGGGATCAGGGAGGGTGTGATGCCGAGTCTGATGCGGTCCACGAATAAGTATACTGTGGGGAGAAGGAGTGCAGCAAGAGTGTGTCCCTGCGCTTTGTACTCTCCTATACGGGTCCCTTATCATCGTCAGTACATCCGCCGGGAATATAAACCATAATGATGGACCAATGTTCAACTTCTTCATCATCTTCACAAACTCTAGCAATCCGAGTTAAACATTTGAACAATTGATTGATAAAAATGGAGGTTACAGGGTCCACACCCGTTTGAATTAATTAAAAGTTAAATCTAAGTGATTACAGGTCACAGTAGCTGAATCTACGGCCGAAACGGTACAATAACTGCTCAATTAAACTGAGCCTGGCAACCCAACCACAAGACAAGATTTCCTATCCTGTTTGGGTACACCTCCAACACCTTGTTGTACAAATCCGTCGCGTTTTTTGCCTCCTTCACTAGCCTGCTGTATGTCGAGATGTACTCCTTTGAAGCATCAATATTGAACGCGCCGTCCACACCTCCCTGCCTGTGATGCGAGCCCACGACAATCCCGGGATTCACGGCCGCGACTTTTTCAAGGGAGCGAATCCAAGCATCCCGCTGGCCCTGCGTCGTAGACTCCTCCATCCACATGTGCACGTCGTTGTACACAATATCTCCGGCGACCACCATGTCCAGCGAAGGCACGTGCAGAAATGTTGTTTCGTCCGTATCCGAGTGCCCCACATCGATGGCCTCAAAGATGTGCCCTTCCAAGGTGAACTTGTTGTCTGCGAGGGGCTTCGCCAGGACTTGGAACGACTCCTCGGGGATCTGGCCGGGAAACAACTCGTTCCAAAACATTCGCATGTCGTGCGTCAGCTGTGTCGCCATATGGTCGATGGAGTGATTTGTCGAAACAATTTCGACACCCGGAAAACGTCTCTGCATGTACGGCCCATTGAAAAAATGGTCTCCATGTCCGTGAGAGATGTATATAGTGCGTAGTCTCTTCCCGTTTAGGGTCTCTTCTATCCAGTCGCTCAGAGCAACAGCTTGGTCTAACGTGAAGAGTGTGTCGATGAGGACGGCTTCGGATTGTCCCGACACCAAGGTCACGACGGTGGGCTGCCACAATCCGACGGAACCGTCGGGTAGTGTTGCGTTCGCGGCAATGGGAGGAGTGAAGAACAGGTCGGCCCGGAGGGGAGATAATGATGCCAGTGATGGAAGGGCACACTATGAAGCCAACTTAGGTGGAAGTTCAACAAGGTGTAGGTTGAAAAAAAGCCTACCAGTAGTAACACCCCAAATATCATCGTGTTCCACAGGTGAGATGATGCTGAAGTTTAGTGAACTCGGCGAGGAATCAAGCAGAGAATAATTAGCTATACGAGTGCCAGCATATTTATACCGTTCATTGATAATCCTTCTCGGCCATGCCATTCGGGCTCAGTCATACACGGGAATTGATAATCCTTCTCGGCCATGTATGCGCTCGGTCATACATGGGGATTTATTGAGTTGTATGACTGGACCCTTGGGGGCGGTTGGTCAGTGAATACTGGGGAACGTCGGTGTACTGGTGTTTCGTTGGCAATACTGGATGATTAGTCTCTGTTACAGAACCGTTATACTGATGTCGAACAAGTAAGGATCAGTATGAGGTCTTACTACAAGACTACTGGATGATGTGTTGTAGCGGCGTTCGGCAATGACACGGCAAGGGACAAAACAAAGTTCGGTGAACTTCGGGCCATACCGCGCAAGTAAAATGCAAGTTTTTTTAAACAAAGTGTTGTTTCACTCTCCAATATGCTTTGCTTTCTTCTCAGGCCTTAAATGTATGTGTACTCTTGCTTTTCGATCTATCGGTTGGTTTAGGTTTTATCACTGAAATTCAGTGCAAGTAGTTCACCGATCTTCAATGAAACTTATTAGCTTGGAAAAAAAACTTGGACAAGGTCGTTAGTGCTGTACCAGACCAATGCTGGCTTCCGAAAAGCCCATGCATCAGCGAATTAATATCTCATTGAACTTTCCTGAAGTTCAGTGAAATTTGATGAAGCCACCGTAGTTCATTGTGGTTCGCCGGAAGTCGGTGCTGTGGATGGCCATCAAATGACGTTGATCATCGCTGACTATCGTTGAAACAGGACATGGACATCAACGGCCTACAAAAATGGGTCGGCGAGGCAGGGTGACCCGTCACTCAAAAATTTACCGTTTAACCAGGTCCGTAAACTAACGGATCTTTAAACCGTTTACAAACGTTTATAAATGAAAACGGTTGGGGCCATAGAACAAATGCGAAGCCAGTGCAAGGGCTTCGTCTCGAGTACGCAAACGTCCCCTGACCACATCTTATCCACATATCAAGCAATCGTTGGATGACGTGGAGCAGCAGTTGAAGACCAGCTATTTATCGTTAGCGCCGCGTCGCTGGTTGCCCTTGTACCATTATCTTGTGTTCTTGGCAATAAACACGCAAGGTTATTACACTCATCCTTTCTCGCCGACCCAAAAGTCGTCTATGTCTTGAAGCATTGCACAATATACAAATGTTACGTACAGGAGTACAGAATCCATGTCTGCGCTCACTTGCGCGAGACAGTCACAGTGATGAGGCCACTGGAAGGCGTCGGTCGTCGCCGGCGCAATGGGAAGGGATGCGCACCTAGGAGCCGCGATGGGCATGAAGACCTCCGCCTGCGCTCTGTGAAGTGGAAACAAAATGCCCGTTAGTGTAAGGAACATGCAGAAAACCGCTCGTATCAGGCAATTCTGAGTTATTTCGACACCCAACGTACTCAGAAGTGTCTACCACTTTGGGGCCGATGCCCAAGAAGCTCTAGATGTGTCTGGAATGAATTCACCACATTCCCCGATCAACAGGATAACAAATGCAGCACGAAGTCATAGTTGGCGGTGTATCGGTGGTGATGAGGCGGACGAGCCAGTCAGGGAAGAGGTTCCAGAGGTATGATTAGGATTGAGAACCCAAAGGAATCGACAGTGCACAAAAGAGTAAATACATGCAACGGGGTAACACGAGTCATCGAACACATTTTTGGAGAAGGGAAAATGTCGATTCCTATTCGAGGGGTGAGAGGCAATATGAAGACTGCGACATGGAATACGGACAGCATTGGTAAAGGCATTACAATTCGGATTCCGAGTCGCTCTCCGCATGCGAGGAATGGGACCCGGATTCAATCTCGGAATCTTCGTCATCATCGGTTGATTCATCGTTGTCGTTTGTTTCGGATAGCCTTTCATCGTCAGAACGAGTGAAAGAGAAGTCGGGAATGGACGGAAAGGCTAGGGGATAGGAATTCTCGCGTTCTAGGTTTCCTTGCAGGATGCGCAGTTTCTGCAGTGTGCAGCCAGATTTCAATATAAAGGATTCCAGCGAAACGACGGGGTACGGTCCAAGACAATTTTCGGGGAGTTCAAGAGTGCGAAGGGCCGGGACCATAAAGGTATGGATGAAGTCCGTCGTCGGTTTTCTCACCGAGAGAAAACCCAGGACTAAGGATTCCAAATAGGGAAGGACGATATCCGGCCCCTGATAATCATCCAATCCACTAATATTCCAGACTTGCAGATCACAGTGGACAAGGTTTCGCGCCTGCTGCAAGATGGGAGCACATGCGCTCGGCTTGAGGTGTTTCAAAGTCAAAGAAGTCAATTGCTCCCACGGCAAAGTGACTCTTGACAGCACATAACCACCCTGGAGGATAACTGTGCGTAATAAAGGCACTCCATGAAACGTCAAGACATTGTTGCCGGCGCTGGCGCTGGCGCCCGCGATGTCCAAGTCTAGATGACGGAGCAGAGGCATTGGACCATTCATTGCGGCGAGGGAGTGGGGAGGAACAAGAAGTCGCAAGTGCTCCCAGCGCGCGCGGTGAGGAATAATGCCCGCAAGTAATGTCGGCCCGATATCCGAGCGATCATTGATGTTAATGGAAAGAGGACAGGTTTTGGACCTGTTTGCCCAGGCCTCCGATATGCGGCGTTCTCCGCGGTATCGGAATAGCATGCCACTGATACCGATAGACCTCCATAATTGAGGAGTGGCCAACGCTATTTCTCGCCATGTGCGACAGATTCGGGTGAGGAAAGTCGGCGAGTGAATACCGATGAGCGGTGGCGGAGCGGGGTAGATGGGAAGAAAATGAATGAAGATTTCGGAAGTGATCTCATTCGGTAACGTTAGGATGGGATACTTGTAGGCATCGAGCCTTCCCTGCGCTAGAGTTTGCTCCGCTCGCAGAGCGGAAAGCGAGCGCTCAAGATCCAAGATTTGAGCCGCAAGATAGGCGAGGCGAGAGCGGTCGGCCTTGAGATCGTCAAGCATGTTGTTCCGAATAGATTCAGACTACGGGGAGTATCGACTTAGTGGCAATCAATGCAACTTAATAAAGACTCACTTCAATCGGCACTGAATGACAGAAGAAAGGCAAGCCGACAGTCCAACGGCGCAGTCACGAAAAAATCTACGGACTGATATTTAGAGCGGTTATATGGCTGGGGTTGAAGAAATCGCTCACCGTGTCAAACTTCGAATTGGTTCGAATCCGTGAGCCTGGGAGGAACAAGCAGCAACCTGGTCACGTGGATATTGTGCAAGTCCCAATCTTCCTTCAGGGTTCCACTAGATTTAGGCACCCGTGTCTTCGCCACGGGCGGCAGACACGGCGGATTCCCAGTTCCATACAGACACGGCGGATTCCGAGCCCTCCGGCGCCACACTGCCGCTCGCTAACGCTCGCGGCGCGCGGCGCCTCCGTGGGAAACCTCTCGTGACTTTCTGTCAAAATTCCCGTGACTTATCAAAGAGGCTGTGTACATCGTCTCTTAATGTATAGACTTCCACTAGATTTAGGCACCCGTGTCTTCGCCACGGGCGGCAGACACGGCGGATTCCCAGTTCCATACAGACACGGCGGATTCCGAGCCCTCCGGCGCCACACTGCCGCTCGCTAACGCTCGCGGCGCGCGGCGCCTCCGTGGGAAACTTCTCGTGACTTTCTGTCAAAATTCCCGTGACTTATCAAAGAGGCTGTGTTCATCGTCTCTTAATGTATAGACTTAATGTATAGATTTACTGTACGTAAAATGGCGGAGAGATTGGGCGGTGAGTCCCACAATTCTTTGCACATATCCCTATCTAAATCTCCAATAGTATGTCTTGTCGCCATTCAGTATGTCTTGTTACCATCAGCGTCGAACACGGGGAAGCTCAGACCAAATCCCAGACATAGAGAAGGCCTTGCTGAAGATAGATGAGGTAGCCAGCAACTTGAATCAAGAAGGAATTGTGGCCGAGGAAGCACTAATATTACGCGAGTAAGCTTGCTGATTCGGGGAGTACCCCTCGTCTTGACCTCGCAACTGTACACGCCCCAGCCGGGACAGCTACCCATCCACCAGGATGCCCTGGTGCGACTGAATGCGTCAATAGCCTTCAAATCCTCCGATCACGATTCGCTGGATACCGCGCGACTTGTGGAGACTGGCGCTAAAAGGCTAACGCAGCTCTTCACCAAGCTCGTTGCTGAGGCGTCGACCGGCTCCACGCCTTCCCCGAACGAAGAGATATCTGCCGCACCGTTTCTGCCTGCTATCATGGGCACACTGCCGTCGCTGGTGGTGTTCACGCACACTGCGCCCTTCCCTGCATCGCCGTCGCATCCCGCGGCACCGGCGATCTTGTCGATATTCAAGGCTGCGCAGAAGGGGTACGCCGACATGCGGGGCATCTGGAGCCGCAAGTGCCTCGAAACCCAAGGCAAGCGCTCCATCGACCGTGCTGACACCGTCGATTCTATCGTCGCCGGAAAGGACTTTGGCCGATGGCTCGAGTCGCTCCTGAGCGTCGCAGATGTAAGCTCCACTTCACTCATGGGATACACCGCTGACTCGCACGCAGGAGGAGGACAAATGCATCAAAGACCTGGGCCCGCTGAGCACCTCGAATGTCGTCGCGTCGCCCTACAACGCGCTCCTCAACCCGATCCTCTTCCTCTTCAGCACAACACTCACGTCCCTCATCGCTCTCATCAAGCGCTTGCTGCAAAAGTACAGTACGCCTCCTCTGCGCTCGCCTCGTACGAGGCGCTGCTTGCACTGCAGCCGCGCTGGGACACCCTTCGCCCCAGATTCGAGAAACTTCAATGCGAACGAGCGGAAGACGGGCTGGGCACGCTGCGGGCGCTCCTCCCCCGAGTTTCCCGCGGACATCGAGATGGTGTTGCTCGCGAAGAACGTCCCTGGGACGGAGACGAGCGTCGGCGTCGTGGAACGCTGTCAAGTGCATGGACCGCTTGCCGGAGGTCCATGGCGCGGCGGCGGCGGCGCTGCAGCTCGGGGACGGGAACTGGAAGATGGGCGAGGGGGTGACGGTGGGCACGGACAGCAAGCTCTGCGATGGTGACGACGACGACGAGCAGTTCATCCTCGAGCACTTTATCTGTGCGTCGCCCTCCCCTCTTCTCCTTCTCGTACTTGTGCTTGTACTGACGACCCGCGCAGACGACGTGGTGACGACGGCGATCATCAGCCTGACGAGCAACTCGCGGACGCAGCGGCGCCCCGCGCACGGGTCGACGTACCTGCTCAAGACACATGTCCTGACTGCGGCATAACATCGTGCTCGACCTCGCCCCGTGCGGAGCGACATACTTTTGCTACTAGACTCCGCACCGCCAGCTTCACCACGTTCTCCCCAATTGCCCCCGCGCCTCGGCTTCGCCCTCCAGCGCTTGTGTGCCCTTGTGTCCGGCTATTCATAGAACTTCCTGAACTTATCCTTCACCGCCGCCTTTGCACCGCTCTTTACCCCGCCGCCCGCGTTGTCCGCGACCGTATGCAGCAGCGTGAAGCTCGCATCGAAGTACGCTGCGGACCAGCCTTGGCAGGTGCAGCTGCCCAGCGCGTCCTGCACGCACTTCGAGAGGAACTCGTCGAGCAGCGCCTCGTCGTTCTACTCTCGTCGGCTGTGCTGGGGGCATCTTCTCTTTACAGAGCCTCAGAAATGTAAGGCCTTGTTTTTCAGCATGCGACTCGTTGCTGACCGCATCTTTTCTAGATATCAAGCAATCGAGCCGTCGGACGATGTGGAGCGGCAGTTGAGGACGGGGGTGCAGGGGCGGGCGAAGCGGCCACAGGTCTTGAGGCTCGTATGCGGATGGGTCGGCGGCGGGGAGCGGTGTCAAAACTGAGAAGAGCATGGCGGCGCTGGTGGGCGTAGAAAACAGAAAGCATGATAGCCACTTGATCCGCGCGCGGGGTATTAGAAGTCAGTGCACGGGGGTTTTAGAAGTGCGCGCGGGGTTTAGGGTCTCAAGTGAAAACTTGAATCCTTAAAACACCCAAGACACAATGCTGCCATAATGAAGCAACTATCGATATGAATCAGTGCATGCAAGAAACTCGACACAGACCGTTCCCTCTCCAAAGATAACACTCGATAAAATTCCGTGTCGAACATTTTGAGCAAGTTTCTTCACTTGGAACAAGTCGTACAAGTCGGCCAACTGTCAGATCCTGATGGTTTCAAAAGGTTATATTTAGAGTGTGTATATCATCACTTGTGAGGTGTTAAATGACTACTTCAGAGGAAATACACCAGTGGGAACACAGTAACGAACGAGATACGAGTACATGTACTAGACTGCGTGTACTCGGAGTGCATTACTTTGACTAGGCGAAGGAGAGTGCGCCAATGACAATCAGACTCATCGTCACTGTGACGCCAGTTGTGTAAATATCGAAGAACCAGATACGAAGGTTAACAAGAAATACGCAATGGTCTCGCACAAACATACAGGTGTTCTAATTCAGCAGCATTACAGCAGTCACAATGCCGCAATTCAAAGTGATTCCAAGATGAAGAACTGCGCGTGGATCAGTAGTACGACCGTGAGCTGGCTGTCGCATCGCCATAAATGGGCAGAATCACAGGATCAGGTTGTTCTTTGAAGGCATAGCGGACTGCGAAAATATTCGTCAAGACGGACTTTGGACAAGATCCAACAATAACCCACAGATACGATGCTCTCCCGCATCCAAAACATGACCGAAGTATTCTTCTGCATGCGCAGCCTTCCTCGGCCAGCAGCGCCCGTAGTAGTCGTCATCGTCATCATCGGCCTCTTCATTCTCCTCGTCAATGTCGTCCCCAGATCTAGGTGATTTAGGTATCTTGGCTCTACGATATCCCGACGTGTAGCCGTTTCGATCCATATAGTCGCAATTGGTCGAGGCGTACAGCACGTTGCGTGCACTGTCCCAGCCCAATCCAGTCACCTGGTTATTCCCTGTCGAGAGCTCGTACACCAATTTTGCGGCGCGCACATCCCAGAGTCGGATAACTTCATCTTCCTCCGCACCCGTGAATATCACTAAAATGCGAAGTAAGATCTGGCAAGTACGAGAAAAGGATAAAACTGACTTGGAACGCCATCAGGGTGGACGGACAACGCTGCGCCGCAGGACGTTTCGCCGAAACCCGCAGCGAGAGACAGGACAGGTAGGCGGAGGCGGACGTCGTAAAGGCGCGCGTAACCGTCATCGGCGCTGACTAGGAATGTAGTGGGGTCGGCGTCGCTAGTGGAAATGCCTTCGATCTCTCCCCCTGACCCTAAGTAACGCGTCATCGTGTTTCCACCGTGCTCAAGATCCAAAGAAATGAATGAATAGTCGCCGGATTTCCGGGGGTCAGTTCCGCAGAGCATGGCGCCGGGGACGCTGGGGTGCGTCTTCCAGGTCGCCGGAGCGAGGTCGGAATCGGCGAACGTAAGGACAAGAGAAGGCGCGCTTCCCGCGGAATTTTCAATCGCGTCCAAGTCGTCTCTCATCGTATCTTCAGCCCGAAATTGTTTACCAATGCGAGCCTTGCCGTCAGCGCCATGCGTCTCGAGTTCATCAATATTCCACACATTGGCGAGGCCTTTACCGGCACGAAGGAAACGGCCACCAGGCAATATGGCCAACGGGCCCCGGGATTTTGAGGAACGAAGGGTGTGAGTGGGACGTGCCGCCTTGTAAATCTCCCCGGTGCCCGTACCCCACGCGTAGGATTTGATCCGCGAGTCGTCCGCTACAAAAATGAGTTTTCTCTCGTTGTCGATGGCCGCCGAGTAGGCAATTTCGCTGAGCCCAACTTCGGCATGGCGAGGTTCGAGAGGGAAGTCTTGGCCAGAGTCCTCCGCCGGAATATCGAGGAGATAATAAGAAAGCATGGGCGTGCGGCTCTTGTATCCGCCCACGGATGGCAGCGCAATGCAGGTACCGCTATGAGCCATACTGACAGGTAGATGGACGGGGGAGCTCGAAATCTCGCACCGTGCCTGATATATCGAAGTGAGCAGAGCGGAAGCCGGAGCAGGACATGAGATCTTGGCCGCAAACCGAGACAGCGGGGAGCTCAGCGGATGGGGCCGATGAGTCGTGTCCCACGGAGGGGGAAATCGGTACAGCGGTTCTTGATCTTCGTCCGCTATTTCATTTCAATCCGCTTACGCTGAAAGGGGTCGACTTACCCGAGTCGTTGGGGTGTTTCTTCGCATATATCTGCGCAAAGCCTGCCAAGACTTCCTTCATTCGATGGGCTATACATCAGAGTATCGGAGTCAGCCAAAACTGTCAAGCGATCCGTGAACAAACGCACAGAAAACCAGCTCCTCTCGATGCGGCCCTTCCAGCGCCGGATACTCTTCAGAATGTGCAAAGGAGGGCATAAATTCGAATCTGCAGCATCGATATCCCAGCCTGATTCCCTTATTAACGGTCTGGTTTATTCTGTCCACGATAACCGAGTAATCCGGGTCTGCTGCGTCGGCGGTGCGTAGAAGATTACAGACTTCACCGAGGAAACCCAAGAAATGGCGGTGCTCTCGTTTGTCCGCTTCAATGGCATTTCGGTCCTTGCAAAATTCGTCGAGCCGCGTTTCCAGGCCGACACACTGCTGCTGAATCAGATTCATGATGAGAAACTGTGAGAGCAAGGCGAGTGTCACATTCGATGTCACATCGGACGTAGTCGGACCGGACACGAAAAATCGGTCATTTCAAGGGTTTCAAACGGCCAGAAATAGCCTCAGATTGCGGAGGGTGCTGCCTGCCAGCATGGTCGGTTTTAATCGTTTTTCTCGCGACCGATTTGCGATATCGATCACCCTTGGAATGGCAGGGTTGCCGTCCCAATCTTGCTTCAAGGTTCCAACTTCCATCGACGTAAAATGACGGAGAGGTTGGGCGGTGAGTCCCACAATTCTTTGCACGTATCCATCTAAATCTCCAATAGTATGTCTTGCCGCCATTCAGTATGTCTTGTTACCATCAGCGTCGAACACGGGGAAGCTCAGACCAAATCCCAGACAGAGATGGCCTTGCTGAAGATAGATGAGGTAGCCAGCAGCTTGAATCAAGAAGGAATTGCGGCCGAGGACTAATCTTACGCGGGTAAGCTTGCTGATTCGGCGGCGCGGGGAGTACCCCTCGTCTTGACCTCGCAACTGTACACGCCCCAGCCGGGACAGCTACCCATCCACCAGGATGCCCTGGGGCGACTGAATGCGTCAATAGCCTTCAAATCCTCCGATCACGACTCGCTGGATACCGCGCGACTTGTGGAGACTGGCGCTAAGGCTAACGCAGCTCTTCACCAAGCTCGTTGCTGAGGCGTCGACCGGCTCCACGCCTTCCCCGAACGAAGAGATATCTGCCGCACCGTTTCTGCCTGCTATCATGGGCACACTGCCGTCGCTGGTGGTGTTCACGCACACTGCGCCCTTCCCTGCATCGCCGTCGCATCCCGCGGCACCGGCGATCTTGTCGATATTCAAGGCTGCGCAGAAGGGGTACGCCGACATGCGGGGCATCTGGAGCCGCAAGTGCCTCGAAACCCAAGGCAAGCGCTTCATCGACCGCGCTGACACCGTCGATTCTATCGTCGCCGGAAAGGATTTGGCCGATGGCTCGAGTCGCTCCTGAGCGTCGCAGATGTAAGCTCCCTTTCACTCATGGGATACACCGCTGACTCGCACGCAGGAGGAGTACAAATGCATCAAAGACCTGAGCCCGCTGAGCACCCCGAATGTCGTCGTGTCGCCCTCCAATGCGCTCCTCAACCCGATCCTCTTCCTCTTCAGCACAACACTCACGTCCCTCATCGCCCTCATCAAGCGCTCGCTGAAGTACAGTACGCCTCCTCTGCGCTCGCCTCGTACGAGGCGCTGCTTGCACTGCAGCCGCGCTGGGACACCCTTCACCACCCCAGATTCGAGAAACTTCAACGCGAACGAGCGGAAGACGGGCAGGGCACGCTGCGGGCGCTCCTCCCCCGAGTTTCTCGCGGACATCGAGATGGCGTTGCTCGTGAAGAACGTCTCTGGGACGGAGTCGAGCGTCGGCGTCGTGGAATGCTGTCAAGTGCATGGACCACCTGCCGGAGGTGCACGGCGCGGCGGCGGCGGCCTTGTTGTAGCCTTGGGGACGGGAATCAGAAGATGGGCGACGGGTGACGGTGGGCAAGAACAGTAAGCTCAACGACGGCGACGAGCAGCTCATCCTCGAGTACTTTATTTGTACGTCACCCTTCCCTTTTCCTTCGCCTTATCGTACCTGACCCGCGCAGACGACGTGACGATGGCGATCAGCAGCCTAACGGCCAGCTCGCGCACGGGTCGATGTACCTGCGAAACAACATCGTCCTCGCCCCGCCCCGGACATACCCTTGCGACTAAATTCGATACCACCAGCTTCACCACGTCCTCCCCAATTGCCATCCGCGCCTCGACTTCGCCCTCCAGCAGCCGTGCGCCATTGTGCCCGGCTGCTCATAGAAATTCGTGAACTTATCCTTCACCGCCCTTCCCCCCCGCCCGCAACGGTCTGCAGCAGCAGCGCGAAGCTCGCGTCGAAGTACGCTGCGGACTAGCCTTAGCGGAAGCAGCTGCAGCTGCCCAGCGCGTCCTGCACGCACTTCGAGAGGAAGTCGTCGAGCAGCGCCTCGTCGTTCTACTCTCGTCGGCTGTGCTGGAGACATCTTCTCTTTACAGAGCCTCAGAAATGTAAGGCCTTGTTTTTCAGCACGCGACTCGTTGCTGACCGCATCTTTTCCAGATATCAAGCAATCGAGCCGTCAGACGATATGGAGCGGCAGTTGAGGACCATTCATCTATCGGTAGCGCCGCGCCGCTGGTCGACCTTGTACCATTATCTTCTATTCTTGGGGTTTCATGGCAATAGACGCGCGAGGTTACACTCATCCTCTCTCGCCGACTGAAAAGTCGTCTATGTCATGAAGTGTGGCACAATATACAAATATTATGTACAGGAGTACAGTCCAGGTCTACGTCGCTCACTTGCGCGAGACAGTCGCAGTGATGAGGCCACTGAGGGAAGGCGTCAGCCGTTGCCAGCATAACGGGAAGGATGCGCACCTGGGAGCCGCGATGGGCATGAAAACCTCCGCTTGCGCTCTGTGAAAGCGGAGACAAAATGCCCGTTAGTGCAAGGAACAGACAGCAGCGCAGCACGCACGGCACGAGGTTCTCGACGCCGAGGTACCCCATGTCGACGGGGATGTAGTGCTTGTTCGGCAGCGCGTACGAGACGGTCTGGACGTGGGCGTTTTGCGCGATGATGAGGCGCGCCATGCGGTAGAGCGTTGCCTGCACGCCCGTGGTTAGAGGCGGTGGTGAAATATGGGGGCCGAAATCGAAAGATACGCACCTGGACGCTGGCGCTGTTATCCGACGCGAAAGTGTCGAGCGTCACTTTGCGGGCATTGGTGGGGACGGAGGTGTCCCACACGCTGCCGGGGGTGATCTCTGCCTGCGGTGCTCCTCATGAATACTCGTTTCGGGATAAAAAGATGCACGTACTGGGACCGCGAACTGCTCGACGTCGGCGTCGGTGGGCTTCGGGATCTCGACGGGCGAAAAAGTGTAGGAGAGGTCGATGGAAGTGGAGAGGATGCGGTCGTCGACCTCTTTGAGGGTGGTGTACTTGTCGCGCACGAAGCTCGTGAAGGCGGACTCGGTGGTCTTGAGGACTGAATTAATCCAGTTAACTTGAAGTTATTACCAATTCATGGGGCGGTAGATACCAAGGAGATCAGAGAGCCCGGCGGTGACGCTGGCGATAATCTTGTCCTTGCCCTTCGAGGCATTGACCTGGGGAATACATTATCTAGAATTATGCAGGGAACGTTCAGACGGGAGATGTACCTCGACCTTGACGATGCGCTTCTCATCGCCGTCGCGAATGAACGCGTGAGGATGCTCCGTGGGGCCCTGCTCGCCTGAGACGGGAATGCGCGACCACCGGAGCTGTTCGACGGTCACAAAGGCCTTGTGGATGTGCGGATACTTGGAAACGAGGTGTGTTCCCAGATGCAGCGCAAATCGCTCCGGAATCAGAATATGTGGCGAGATTTTCGCGATGTCTGGGGTAGATAAATAGTCAGACTTGACCAGCGCACACAGAAAGACCCACAGTATGTGATATTCTTAACTGCGGACGTAGGTCAGTAACTCATCTGCACTTTCATGGATTAACCCACTGGAATCCGTCGCAACCACCACAGAATTGTCTGCCTCCGTGTAGCTGAGACAAATGGTTCGCCTTATCTCAAAGCCATAACTGTGTTCCTACCTGGTCTCGATATCGCCCTCCAGCAGCGCCTGCACGTTATATTCGACGATATGGTGCCACTTCCCCTCTCGGACGACGCGGAGGACCCGTACTTTGTCCTTTCCATACCGCGCACTGCTGAGAAATGAAGTATCGTCCGACATGGTGGTTAGAAGCAAGATAACGTCGGGGGTCGAGGCCCGTCGAGGCGGCGTCCTGCATTGCCAGATTGGGTCGCGATAAGATTAAATCAGTGACGCATGTGCGATCAATCCCTTTGCTCTTGCCATCATCGTGAACTTCTGGTGGCCTACAATTGCGTTCGAAGGCATTTGTTTGAAAACTTACTGTTGCCTCTGCCAAAATTCTCCATACTCCCGAGTCGCAACCACCCAAAGGGGACTCGGTCCCAATCGCACCACCATGCTCAGTTATATGGAGGCAGATCGCACTCGCCGGAGATCAAGATTCTATAAATTCTACGCTCTTTGTCTGCATTGGAAGAAGACCAGTCGCTTTTATTGCATCCTGTACCAACCATTGACTCCGTTGTCCCTGTTATGCCAGTCTTCACCCCTTGCTTGGTCACTGAAGCGGATTTCGACTCTCGAGGCCCGCCTCGACACCAAAATCCATGAAATTGCACGGTCATTCGACCAATTACGCCGAGAGAAACGGGTAGTGCAGGCGAAGCTTGATGCCCGCCTCGACTCCGCCGACTGAGATTGTCTCTGCAGTCTTCGTACATTTTATGCCGCTCTACTCCCACCAGTTACCGGGAAGCAGTCGCCGACTTGTCTGATGAGTATCTGTCGCAGATGAGCGCTAGAAACCTCTGAGCTCTGGAGGGCCATCCGATTCTTTGCCAGGAATGATGGCGAATCATTTGAACGAGAGCACCGTATAGCCAACATTTGGCTGAGTAGGCTTCCCTGTTCATACCTTCTTTCCGTCACGATCAATGGCTGTGTCTTCCCGGACTTCGTCTCTAAGACAGAGGGCGTGGAACCCCAGCACCCTTATGTAATCCGCTTATTAATATTTTCCCATGATCAAATTTCGATGTCAGAGAAAAAAAATTGTATAAAACAATATTTCTGTGATTTAGATGGGATGAAAAAAAAAAAAAAAGTGTCTATTTTTTTGGCTGGGAACTGTGCAATGGAATCTTTTATCTCTGCAATCATGCTTGGAGGCAAGATCTGATGACCTCTATAAGGCTTGTTTACCCATTTCAAGTCAGCACCAGTAAGTCCACCGGCATAAACTGAAATAAAATGTGCCGCACGATTGGCATATCTACAGAGATGCATTAACTATTGGAAATAAAAGAAACTGAGATACTTGCCAAATAATCTGACGATGTGGAACATAATTGAGACATGCCTTGACATTATCCTCCGTCTCATCAATATTTGATGTCTTGGCTGGTGTTTGGTAACGGAACTTCCTCATTGCAGCCTCATTGCAGCCTCATTGCAGCCTTATTGTAGCCTCATGGCTGCCACATTTCTTAGGGGCTGTTCACCCATCAATCAATCAATCCCTATGCCGAGCCTTGCCGATGTGGCTGTGCCATTCAAATTTCAGAACACTTTCCCTGACAAGTGTTCCTTTCAACAAGAAAAGCATATAGAAACACTTTGAAAAAAAGTCACACAAAAAAATTAGGGACTTGATAGCTCCTCACCAAGAAACTTTTTGGAGGATCTGCTTAATAGAAACCCATTGTATTCTCTCTATCTTACACTTGTATTGGACAAAACATCCCTAGCTAATTTCGGCACTAACTTATTTCACTCACCGCTGTTTGTGACATTGTGACATGTGACTGCTGACATAAGGGTGCTGGGGTTCCACGCCCTCTATCTTAGCATGGTTTCAGCCCTCCTCTCTAACCGCGCGCAGGGGATACTTGAAACTCATTGTTCTGCTATCCGCTCTCCCGACTATTGATAGCCCGATGCCCCTGCTCACCCATCTAGATTTTGCCCTCGTGAATCTTGGAGACGTCGGCGCCTTGGTCTTCCACGACGTGCCTCAACTTCTCCGCACAGTCATCCTTGATGCTCGCGTTGCTCTTCGTACCACTTGGCCGTAGTGGCAACTGACTTTGAATTTGAAGTACATCGAGGACCCAAGCGATTGTATTCCAATTTTGCAGCAAACACCAAATCTCGTTCACTGCGCTCTCTTCTTCTGGGCTAACCATGACCTAATGAAGCGTCACTGGTCGGATATCACGTTTCCATCAATGGAATCGTTGACTTTGAGGAGCTTTGATGGCGGGGAAGGGTTTCTCAACACCTTCATTGTCCCTCATCTTCGCACCCTTGAAGTACCAGAGGGATGCCTGGGATCCAATCCAATCGACTATCTCAACTCATTCATATTGAGATGCCACTGCAAGTTGCGCAAACTGCACATCACAGTACAGGAGGCTATCTGAGGGTTCCTATCAGCTTGCATTCGTCTTGAAGATTCCCGACCACAGGAGGCTATCTGAGGAGGTGTATCGCCTTGGTTTCGCCTCGGAAATCCCCCAGCTCTCCTTCGAAGAATTCGAGCCGTTGAGCGAGGAAGAGAATATCGAGTTCTGATTGACAATCTCTGTGTTTCGTACGTGCTGTCCAAGTTTCCTCGGTATATTGGTGCTCACTTCTTGAACACTGAACAGTCACCAATGTCTCGCAATGGTTTATGGAATGGGTAGGACAATCCGTCCGTTCTTCGCCTGAGTCTGCGTGTTCTGCTAGCCTGTCGGATGCACGACATTGCTCTTATTTGACCTACACGGAATGTGTTCTTTCCGATTTTGAACTGGAATCTGGGCGATCTTTAGCTGGCCGGTGTACTGGCAGGTATCTCAAGGTCTGACCTCGACTTTCGCTCAACCGAAAGAGCTATGTAACCCATCTAATCTTACTACACCGTGCTGTTCATTGTTATCGCTCCCGCCAAACGGAAGTCGCACAAATCCGAGTCGTCCCTTCTAGCTAGGACACATCCGCGTCAGAGATATTAGCTCTTCTCTTGGACCCTTAGACAGGTGAAAGTATCTGTCCGCTTCTTTGCCACCAATCTCGAGCTCTAATCAACAGGCTTCACCTCGGATTCAAGTCGTCAACAATCAACCCGTCAATTCTGGTCAACCCTGTTCAAAGCCCCCACTTTATTGTGGGCACAGTACTCCGCATCGTGAGCCCAAGGAACGATGAAACGACCTAAAATACCACACAAAACGGGTAATATTGAAGCATCTGTCTGCCAGAGACTACGCGCCGGTCGCACCACCCGTTTCTTGCTTTGCCTCTCACTGCCTATACTTAGCCCCTTCCGATTTATTCACTCTACTGTAATCCCGTCTCACCCACGCATCCGACTTGGGTCAGAAATATATCAAGTAATTTATTTCTTGCATCGTCTCATTGTCGCCGCATCCCCCTGGTTCCTGCTGATCCAGCTCTATTTCTACTCCAGTCACCGTTCTGTACCCTGAGCCTACTGCGCGGTGGCTTGTTGCGGCACCAACGCTCGTTGGAACACTCGCATCTCATTCCCTTCCCTCCCTTCTCGGGTTAAACCACCTCTCTTGGCGCTCAACTTGATAGACAACTCCGTCATCGAACAAACTCCCGAAATCACTTTCATCAGCAATCCCTGATTTTTTGCCGTATTAGCCGTATTAGCCGTATTTGGCTGTACTTCCCAGGCCGTTTACGTAGATCTACGTAGATCTCCGTATTTCAGGCCATCCTACGTATTTGTCTGTATTACAGGCCATCCTACGTAGTTGCCTGTATTTCAGGCTGTCCTACGTAGTTGCCTGTATTATAGGCCATCCTACGTAGTTGCCTGTATTTCAGGCTTCCCTTGGTAGTTCTCCGTATTTTGAGCCAGTCTATCCTTCACTTTCAAATACATAACCAAGACAATGTATTCATTAAAGGTACATGGTTGTGTACAATAACATTCAGATATAAGTAGAGAACATGGTAAAGTAATGTAGGCTAATCCCCGCAGGTGTTCGGATCCACACCGTGTTTGCCCCATGTTCCCCTCCCGCTGCTTGCCCCTGCTGTCTCCTGCTGCACCCCCCTCCTCCCCCCTTCCCGAAGTACTCAGCCACAATGAAGTGAGCACCAGCAGTGAGCCTACAATCACGATTCCACCTCGGACTCGGACACGAGTGTCCGCTTTGGGCGGTGCGTGGTCGTGATCGTGTCTTAGAGGTGGAGGGAGGTGAAGGTGAGAAGGACACAGGGAATGGGTGCATGGTGGGCAGAGATGGGGAACAAGTGGTGTTGGGTAGCTGTGCAGAATGGGAGGAGGAACATGTAACCTCGTCCCCCGCTCTGCATATGATCTGAAATGCCTCGCCCACACATCCGAGCCTGAGGGACGCACGTGTGCTCCTGAAGAAGATCATGCCGCAAGACTGCATCGATCAGGTCATGGTGATGCTGCATGCGGTGTCTGTGCAGAGGAGGGTGCAGAGGAGGGTGAAGGTGCAGCGAGCACCTGTCATGTGTGCACAGAGACAACAAAGATGTGGGCATGTTGGCAGATGAAGGTGAGGGAGAGTCACTCATGCAGGGTACATGCCACAACAGAGGATGGGAGCGCAGTGCTCAAGCTTTGTGAGGGCCTGTCACAGCAGGAGCTCTGTAATGGATGTGTTGGGTCGAATACAGGCAAGTACAGGCACACACTACGCCCACATCAGCAGGCACGTGCGTGGAGGGAGGCAGGCTACGAGGTTACGGGCAAGTGTCAGGGCAGGCGTCAGGGACACACTAAAAGAGGTGGATGAGACATACAAGAGCTCCGGAGTGTGGGGACCCACACCAGTGCTGCGTCTTCCTCCTCCCTTTGCAGTGCAGTGAGTCCGCATTGACAACCCTCTCGCACTGCCCGCTCCTTCCCTCCCCATCCTCTTCCCATCCTCTTCCCTTCCCTCCCACACTCCATCACACAGACCACGCTGACAGACCACAACATTGTGCCACCCTGTCAAGTGGAGCGTGTCAGCATGCACACCGGACAGGTGTGTTGTCCATCTTCACCCCTGTCGTGTCCCATCGTGTGTCACACTGGTCATGGAGTGTACAAGCACCAGATAGTACATGATTCTGTGGGGCAGGTGTGAATTGGGACGTCAGAAGCGAGTTAGCAGAGGCAGATGAACATCTGCGAGTTGATTCAGTAGTGAGTTTGAGAGACAAGAGAGGGAAGGGAGCGAAAAAAAAACACTCATCCGCCCCCCTGCACTGTATATGCAAACACATGCAGATCCTTCGTGCTCTTCTTCTGTGGTGGCCCTGCTGCCCATCCTGCTGCTGTCCCACCCACAATCCTCACCTGCCCCAAAATCAGTGGCACAGATGACGATGACACAAACTCCCTGGCTGGCTGAACTCCCCCCGCTCCCCCTGCTGCATATCAGCTCCCCACCCGCTGTGGTGTCCCATGCCCCCCGAGGTGCCTGCCAGAGACATCAAGTGTCCCGTCATTGTGTGATTGGGAGGTGGTTCTCTCCTCTCTTTGGATCGTTCCAAGGCACTTTTGGAGGCCCAGGAGAGCAATAGTTCAATATGCTGTAGAGGGAGATTGGTGGTCTCATGTTCCTGGGGGAGAAGCGAGCAGTCTCGTTGTAGAGACGAGCAGTCTTGTTGTAGAGACGAGCGATCTCGTTGAAGAGAGGGGTTGTTGGCGAGGAGACAGATGATCTCGTTGTCTCAGGGAATGAAGAATATGTTTGTGTGAGGCCAATGAAGTCGTTTGTAGGGGCTATGAGGTGGTGTACCATGCCTAGCATGTTCACCAACCTCACACCGTGTGCGTGGGGATGGGGTTGCACGTGCGAGTGGGATGAGGGGCACAGGGAGCCATTCGCACTCTCGAGGAGGGTGTCAAAGTTGTCTGAGGCAGTGCTGGGTGACTGCCTGTGGCTGTGTGTGGGTTGGTGTTCAGGGGAGCGGCAATGGGTTTGGGGTTGGCACCAAGAGGTGGAGGTAACGGGCAGGTAGCGCGAGGATGACACGGCATGTGATAAGGAGGCTTGGGCGGGCGCAGAGGCCGGCGGGAGGCCGGACGAGGAGGCAGAATAGTATTGGCATGGGTGGTGGTACTGCGAGATATGTCAGTATCAAGACAAAATGAGCCAGAGAGAGATAGAAACGAACACAACAGACAAAAAACCCACATCATACTTCCTCCCATCCACCCTCGCCCTCTTCAGCTCTCTCCCTCCCTCTCTCCCCCCATCTCTTCCCCTCTCCCCCCATCCCTTCCCCCATCTTGCCTACCACTATCTCTCCCTCGTTCACCTGAGTAGTGCACATCAAGACCGCCTTCCCTTGGCCGCCTGCTGCCAGTGATGGTGGAAGAGGTGTGGGTGTTGGGCAGCAGGGGCAGGGCAACATTGTTGAATGCGGTGGAGTGCACGTGTTGTGGCGAGTGTAATGCCAACCTAGCACCCCACACACCATAGAACAGCACCAAACCGGGAAGTGGCTGTACACCAAATGCAGATGATTTGTCAGCATCCTCGTTTATTTAATCTAGGAAATAGTGGATGGACACCAAATGAACACCCGGATATTCAACAGGATGAGAGAGGGAAATGAACAGGGAGAATCTCACCTTGCCCACATGACTCCATTGGCAGCTTAAGATCCAAAGCACCTGGTCTGAGTGGTCACATCAATCAAAGTTCCGGTTTGCATCAGTAGAGTGCACTGCATTCTGGAGGTGTGAAGTCATCGCAGTGGAGGACAGTTGTGACAATTACTGAGTTCTGAGAAGGCCAGAGCAAGTTGCAGCCTGGGGTGTTGGGAGCAGCGCTGGTGCACAGTGGCAGCAAGGCTGTGGGATGCATGTCATGGATCCCATAAAGGCATGACCAACATGTGACATTGGTTTGTCTTTCTTTTCTCATCACCACCACTCTGGACCTCTGCCCTGTGTCGACACATCCCACTCCTCTACCCACTCTTTTAGATCTCCTGCCTTTGTCTCTGCCTAGCCTATACACTTGACACACCTTCACTGTTCAGGTGTCACCACTCATTGCCATTGTCGGCATGGATCACAATGGGACTTATATGTTTGCACGGTATGTCTATGTTTAGACTATCAGTCTTTATATTCTCTGACTTGTATTAGTGCTGTCAGGGTGCTCTGTTGATGTGCTGATACACTGCCAGTTGTTAGTGCTACTCAGGGACAACATGATACATCGATCCCAGATATGCATGCCCACACCGGTGATGGGTTTCTTGGGACTGAGTATTTGTGCAGTGTACCTTGTGGCTGGGTGTCGTGGCGAGGTAAGTTGCACTTTTTTCTTCAGCCATTCCCCACTCATTTTTTTTTTGTACCCAGATATTTTGGCTATGCTGTATGGCTTTTGTGCTGTGTTTTCCCAAGGTATGTTAGATGTTTTGCTTGACTATTTACCTCTACTGACTGTCTGATCATATCAGATCGAACCCACACTTCAGGTACACTTGTTGCCATTGTCAGTGTGGATCACAATGGGACTTATATGTTTGCACGGTACGTCTACATTTAGAGTATCAGTCCTTATGTTCTCTGACTTGCCTCGCTGCTGTCAGTATGAGCACGTCACACTCTATTGATGTGCTTATATGTTGCCAGTTGCCAGTTGCTAGTGCTGCCCAGGGACCACATGATACATCGATCCCAGGTATGCATGCCCACACTGGTGATGGGTTTCTTGGGACTGAGTATTTGTGCAGTGTACCTTGTGGCTGGGGATTGTGGCGAGCTACGTTTCACTTTTTTCTTCAGCTGCTCCCCACTCATGTTTTTTGCACCCAGATGTTTTTTTGGCCATGCTGTGTTGCTTTTGCACTGTGTTTTCCTGAGGTATGCTGGATGTTTCACTCAGCTATTTACTTCCACTGACTGTCTGATGATTTCAGATTGACACCCAAACTGCCGACCCAGTTGGACCAGACATAGTATACAGCCCATTTGTCCCGGTCTCATATTACTCGCTGGTAGCACTACATTGTACTCATGATTCCTAATACAATTTGTGTTCCATCTTTTTCAGTGTGTTCAGTAATTTGGTTCATTTTGAATACTATCCTGCAATTGGCATTAGGTTACCTTCAACTACAGCGAAATACAGCGGAATACAGCGAAATATGGCGAAATACAGTGAAATACGGTGAAATACAGTGAAATACGGTGAAATACAGTGAAATACAGTGAACTACGTAGACAGGCTGCCAAATACGGCAAACTACGTACACCCTTGCCAAATACGTGCCAATACACAGAGGGGGACCTTTATACAGGGAATACAGCACCTATGGGACTACGTAGAGGTATGTAGCCAACCCATATATTGCTGATGTTGCATTCACGTATCGACTTACTTCGCAAACATAGAGCATAGGCAGTTCACAGCTCAGAATCTGTACAATTGAAACTCATAGCTGTACAAGGATTGTTCAGTCAATAGACCACCGAACACACAAAAAGGTACAGGTACTCATGGCTCTTCAAGGTATTTTATCTCCTCGGCGGTGAGACCCTCCTCCAGGACAATGGCTTGGTGAACCCTCTCCAACTGCCGACCTGAAGTCAATGCGAAATGAAATGAATTGGGGATTACACATACCGACGATGTTCGGACAAAAAGGCTCAACACCTTGGTCAAAGACCAGGAAAGAGCAACCTGGCTCATCGTCCAGCTGCGCATCTTAGCAATATCCTCGACCCACTTGATGATCTCTTTGTCCTTGTCCAATTCCCGGCACGGCTTGTCGAGCGGTGACCCAGTGAAAGTGTTGTAACATTCTGTCTTGGTATCTACAGGGCGTGCAAAGTGCCCGTCCATGAGGGGGGAGTAGGCGAGGATACCGATCCCTTTGAGTTTGCAGCATGCGAACATCTCGACCTCCTGCGTGAAAAAGAAAATGAACAACCTTCAGACGGTGCGAACATGAAACAACCTCTGCACGGTGGAGCAGTGAGTACTCGACCTGGATACATGAGAACTTCCAACTTAGTCCAGTGGTTCTTGTCCGTGACATTGTTTGTTTCTGAGAACTCCCACAGGTGGACGTTGGAGGCACCAATGTACCTCACTTTGCTGGACTGGACCAGGTCATGGAGCGCTTTCATGGTCTCCTCAACAGGAGTGTTCTGGTCGTCCCGATGAATGATGAGGACATCAATATAGGTGGTGCCGAGTCTTTTGAGAGAAGCCTCGACTTGGTTGAAGAGCGCACCACGGGAGAGACTGCCTTGGTTCACGTATTCCAGTTTGTTCATGAGCTGAGGCTTACCCCAGCCACTCATAGCTGACGGATCGTTGTGTGTGATGATGAATCTTGCCTTAGTGACAATCACAAAGTTGTGCCACGGAATATTGTACTATGGGAGGTGTCAGTGTCTAGGGTGGCTGCCAAGTAGACAATCAATGCAACTGCTTTTAGGAACTTGTCGACGATTTTCTCAGACTCTCCATTTGAGTACATGTTCGCAGTATCAATCGTGTTGATGCCGCAGTCCCACGCCGCTTTAAGAATGGCGAGAGCCTTGCTCTCGGGGAGGATCCAGGACTATGAGATTGTCAGCACGGTAAAACACACTCGTTGAGACAACCGTACACTCCACACAGGGTTACCGAACGACATCCCACCGATCTAGACAGACGAGGTTTGAACAAGGCAAAAAGTCGAGTAAAAATGGGCCTACAATGGGGACGGAAACACGGAGGCCAGATTGCCCAAGGTGGTGATACTGAGGTTGGAGAGTCATTGAAATTGAGGGCTCCAGCTTGGTGTGGAGGGCCATAAAGAAGACCGAAAGCAACAGATCAAGCCATTGATTCTTCCACGGTGCTCTGAATTGTTTCTGGATATAGCTGATAGATTTGTACAACAATGCTGTGGATTGTTCTGGATTCCTATGCCAGCTTCTGAGATCTGTAGCAGGATGCTGTCCCTATTGTCGCCGCTGAGGGCTCCAAAGCTCTCCATCGAGGGGAGCACAAATTCTTTGCTCATTGTTTTATGTCCTGTTGGGCACACCATGTAGAGACACTATTCTTTTGTCAGCACAGAGCAGATTCCAGGTTCTGAGATGATGAGGGTGACTGAAGCACAAAGAGTTCCAACAAATAGAGCATATTTGCAACCGCTGAAAAAATGATTTCCTGAGCAAAAGAAAACTCCACTTGAGCAAAAACTTGAGCAAAACACAACCCCATTTAGGTCAACATCTCCGCAACGTCACCAGGATCCATCTGGTGGAGCGATCACATGTCTCACAACCCACCATGCTGCATGGTCTTAACAGGCTTATAGGCCTCATCCTCGCCCCTCTACTCGTGTCAGAGGACCACATTTTTGACTTACATAAACATCTCAACGATCCGGTGCAGCCGTTGCTTGCACTTGCAGATACCTTCACAAACAACGAAAGTCTGCGCCCAGCAGTTGGAGGCGCACAATGCACACGTGAGTGGTTGTGGTCTATCCCGAGGAGAGACTGCAAGTGGTGTTTTCGGCACGTATCAACCTTCATTGTACCATTGCGGCACTGACAGACATCACAGCTTCTATCAGGAAGAACTTGAGGATCTTGCTCGGTGCCTCAAAATTCCAAAAATATTCCGAACACGCAACAGATACACCTTTGAGCGTGTTGAGGCCCTGTGTCTTCTCATAGCATGGTTTCAGTTGGCTGGTGACCAATGTGAGCTGTCGATGAAGTACAACAGATCACAGACTGCCATTTCCGAAGTTGTCAACAAGCTCGTTGAGTTTCTTGATGACAGATGGGCCCATCTTCTCGAATTTGACCACAATGGCTTACTTATGACACAACGGCTTCAATTATATGCAGACGCTATCCACATGAAAGGGTCACTGCTGCGATTAATTTGGGGATTTATCGACTGCACGATCCGTTGCATGTGTCGTCCTTCGTGGTGGCAGCAGCAAGTGTACAACGGCCACAAGAAGGTTCATGCGCTGAAGTTTCAGGCCATCAGACTCCCCGATGGACTCATTGGTCATTTATTCGGCCCCATTGAAGGTTGATGCAACGACAATCACCTTCTTGCGGCTTCTCAGCTCCTCGAAAAATGCCTTCTGTATGCATTCCACCCCAGCGCAGACCAGAACACCCCAATTGTCGACCGTTACTTCCAGCTCATATGGTCAGAACAATGCATTAAATGGTGGATCCTTCCCAAGGGCCTAATGCATTAAACCTGGGGAGGGAAGTCACATGACAATTCAGATATAACATGTTAAAAGGTACTACTACATATAGCAACAAGTGGCCAGGCCCAGAGGGCAGTAAGTCAGGTGATCTGCCGGCTGGCCGGAAAACATAACTGGTTAATGCCATTTACAAAATAAAAGAAAGGCAGCAGTAAGAGTTGAACTCAGAGTGCTGGCGGTTTAGCCACTACACCAGACCAACCATATGAAACCTTGGTTTTGATTGCAATATATAGGGCCACTCCTCTTCACAATATCTATTGTTATTTTGTTATTCTATAAAGGCATCACATTTGGGAAAGTATTTTGTGTTTTGTAAGCTAATAGAGCTTCTAATAAAGGAACTAGATTGTAGAAAGCATTTATAGTCGAATATTTGGAAGAGGAGTGGCATTATATATTGCAATCAAAACCAAGGTCTCATATGGTTGGTCTGGTGTAGTGGCTAAACCGCTGGCTCTCTTGGTGATGGCATCACTCAAAGGTCTCTGAGTTCAACTTTTACTGCTGCCTTTCTTTTATTTTGTGAATGGCAATTATGTTTTCCGGCCAGCTGGCAGATCACCTGCCTTACTGCCCTCCGGGCCCGGCCACTTGTTGCTATATGTGGTAGTACCTTTTAACATGTTATATCTGAATTTTCACGTGACTTCCCTCCCCAGGTTTAATGCATTAGGCCCTCGGGAAGGATCCACCATTTAATGCATTGTTCTGACCATATGGAGCTGTTACCTCCAGCTTTTTGGCGATCCGGCATATGGTGTCACCCCATTGATGCAGAGCCCATTTTTGGGAGCAGGTGAGTGGACCGCGGAGGAAGTACAGTGGAACTGTGTCATGGCTCACTGTTGGGAATCAGTTAGCATGGATTTGGGAATATAGTACAGCAGTGGCTGTTCCTAAATGCGTGGTGGAAGATGCGTGTCTATGCCTCACTGGTCGGCAGATATTACCGTGTTAGAGTGCTGCTGAGCAACTCACTCAACTGCATTCACCCTAATCAAACATCACAGGCTTATAAAATATTACCTCCTACCCTTGAGCAATACTTTCATGACTAGGAAACAGATAAAGCAAACAATTCAATTTATCGTGTTTCCAAATACAAGTACAGCTTCAATTTAGTTTGTAAGTAAGTCTTTGATTGCTAGAGTCGGATATGATGAGGTCACAAAGGAGCAATGTGAACTCAGCCTTCTGCTCCCAGGAGTCCTTGACAAAAGTGTCGAGGGACGTCGCGGTTGTCGTGTTTGGCGTGACACTGGTTCTCCTCCCAGAAAAGGTCAATAAGAGTGTCCGTGCTCAATGCAGAGCAATGCTCATGCAAGCGACGGCGCTTTGCGGGCTTCTTGTCCTTTGTGCCATCGATGATTTCAACAGAGAAGGAGGCAGAGGTTGTTTTGGGAGTAGTAGCGGGAGTTCCCGCATCGGCATTGGGCACAGCATCACTGATGCTGGAGGCCGTCTCGTCCACCTCGGGCTCTGTTGCATTGCTGTCGTCGCTCTCAGGGGTCGGCGAACATTTGCGGTGCATCCCACGAAGGGAGGCTTGGCGAATAGCCTCCCCACCCTTGCGATCGGTGTTGTTCTTCTGCAAGGTGGGTCAGATACACAAGAAAGGACAGAAGATAAAGCACACACACACCTTTTTGATAACAGCCTTTGTATCATCCAACTTGTCCTTCGCCTCGTCATACTGGGTTTCCATTCTCTCCAACAGTGCAGCAATGGTGATGGCGGCAGATGTACTGACACCAATGACCTTAGTGAGGTTCTTGTTCTTGCCCTTGGGGTCCTGAGGCAGGTCGAAGCGAAAATAAACAAAAAAAAGATGTGACACATACCTTCTTGAAGCTTATCATGGCCTTGCACTTGTGCTGGAGTGTTGTGGTGTTCATGTTCGGATGGTGGAAGTCCTTCTGCTGGACAGCACACTCAAGAGTCTCCTCCTAGGCAGCACCTTTCTTCCCGTGGGCCGTGAGCCACGGGTTACAGTCGACAGCAGTGCATGCGAAGCCAATGAGGTCGTTCCTATTAAATTTCGACTTCCCCGGCTTTGCAGACTCATCAGCAGCAGCGACAGGGTTTTCCTTGTCCGTTCCGCTATTCCCAATCGCACGGTGAGTCTCATTGTTGAGTGCACGCTTGCATGTGTTGGCAGCGATGCGGAACTCATCTGGGCAAGCAGGAGGGTACTGGAAGTCGGTGTCGGCACCAGGGAGGGGCAGGAACACATTCATGTCGCGGATGACGAATGGTGCCGGGAGTGGGGTCGGATGGGTAACTGGAAATGGGTGCGAGATCGCCAACGTGTCAGGGGTGTGAGCAGGGGTGTAGGTGGGTAAGGTGGAAAAGTCGACCAAGGGGTAGGAAGTGGAGTCAAAAGGCGAGGGCGTGAATGGCGAGGGACTGGATGGCGCGCTGGTTATCATGTCGGTAGTCACAGCCTTGGTACGCTCGGAGGGGAGTTGGGTGATTTCCACCTCGAGGTTCTCGCCAAATCTGCTGGTATCAAACAAGTACCCTTCAAAGTTGCGCGCAAGTCCAGCGAGAGGAGGGTTGGGACTGTTAAAAAGTGGCTCCCAGGAGAACTTGTTAGAGGAAGACATGGTTAGAAAGCAGTTGGGATGTGATAGAGGTATATACATGCCTTAGCTCATCTTTTAACTAGTATCGGCAAAGGATATGACACAGAGGTAATGTGCGTCATCCTTTGGTGTGTGTCGGACATCGTGTGGAGTCCTGAGAGGTCAAGGTGGCCAGCGAGCAGGATGTAGAGCGTGTGAAAGAAAGTAATGGCCCTGGGAACAATCTTCTCGTTGAGGTACCGCAGCGGTGATGGGAACACCAGGACAGCACTCAATTTGGACTTCGGATGGTGGTTTGACATTCACACACGCTCCACAAAAAAATCTTGAGCAAAAATCTTTCGTTCATAATCAAAAAGAACCCCATTGCAAATATGCTCTAATCCACTCCCCCTGTTCTCGCTCTTCCCTCCACGTATTGTAGGCCTATTTCACAGATTTGTATCAGCTTCATGGCATAACATCTTCAACTACTTGTTCCATTCCAGTTTATTAAAAATCAAATGTATCTGATTCCCCTTTGCTCTCTGCATCACCTTCCTACCATCATCTTCCAACACGAGCCTTCTTTCCATTTGGCTTCCTTACCTCTTCCATCTGGGTGATCCCTGATTTGGCAACCCAATTGGCATATCAGGCATGGCATCAAGACTCTCAAAGAGGAGCGAATCAGGCAAAAAGAGGAGTGAATCAGGCAAAAAGAGGAGTGAATCAGGCAAGTCATAGGTTTAGCAAGAGAGGCAGATCATGTCAGATGGAACGAGCTGGGGATTGATACACAACTCAATGGTGGATGGCCGTCTGATGAAAGTGAAAGGGCAGGATTTGGGGACTGTAGTTGCAGGGAGGTGGGTTGATAGGTCCATCCGAGGAGTGAGACAGCTAGCAAAAGTTGTGGACCACACATGCAATGGATAGACACACAGTGTGCATCAGGCATGCGTAGGCAGGACATCATTGGTGGGGATCCAGGCTGCCCAGCTTGTGGAGTCGAATTCACCACAGCTGGGGTTTGCAAGCCAGCACAAGTCAAGGAGCACTCCTGCAGTGTTGGTCAAGGGTAATGACATGCATTGCTCATGGATGAGCGGAGTGGGATGTCATGGGTGAGAGGGAGCTCAAGGCATCGACACAGTGCGAGTCACCCTCAGTGGACCAGAGCTCTGTGAGATTACAAATCACACATGTATTTGGGATGGAGTGGTTCGAGGAGCACAAGGGTGCCCGCCAGGAAAGAGCACGTCTATATGCATACCAATTGTGTGGCCAGAGCAACGAAAGCCAGCCCAGCACATCACAGAGAGCATTGAGGGAATGTGCAAATTGGAATCACAATATCCATTTGTATTGGGCTGTGTCTGTGAAGGCGAGGGCGGCACACTGTCCCTTCCTACAGCACCCACCTGGCCCCACTCTCGCTTGGTCCCACTCCCCCACCAGTATGATGTGCATCCACCCAGTAGAAATGGAGCGCACACAATCCAGGGTCCACTGGCAAGGGGTGTGCACCGCAAGTTCCTTGTTGTCATGCCTATCATCACACACTATGTGCCCTCCTTCCTTCCACTCCACTCCAGTCCATTCCTGTACACCTCTTGGCCAGCATACCGTGTCCCCTGCAACCGAAAGGAAATGCAGTGGAGATGCCTTCACTCTGCACAATGAGACAACAACAGATATGACGTGTAGGCATGCCCCGAGGTTCCAGAATTCAGAGAGACGTCGGCATGGGGTGTGGGGGCATCGGATTAGGCAGATTTGGAGTGTCAGCAGCACCATCGTCAATGGTGGTGGTGGCGGAGAGATACTTGTGGACTGCATGAGCTCATGTACCTGCTGTCCGTCCCACATGGTCCATGCTTGATGGTGAGCACCACATGTGCAATCCACAGCACAAGTCCACTCAGCCAAAAGAACAGGGAGCGGCTGTCATGAACCGTCTTTTCATTTTACTTCCAGAACCCGAACAACCCAAACAACCCGATCATTGATCAGATCAACTATCTGATCAATCGAACTTGGATACCGTTTTAGGATTCCAAACGGTTATGATCAGTTTCCCGACCTTCGGGTTCCCGGTCACCCCTCTATGTTCCTATACCCCTTCATTTACTTCGCATTAATCTTGTCCGTTGTCATTGGACACTGTACCTTAATTTACAAACCCCTAGGGACTTTAGTATATAAACCGTAGTTATTCTCCTGTACTTTACACTATTCTAGTCTAAACTCCAGGCTTATTCATTGGAACTCTTCGTGCTTCAGTCGCCCTCGTCACCTCAGAACCCGGAATCTGCTCTGTGCTGACAGCGGCCAACTCATGAGACTTTGGGCAGGAGATGTGAAAGACCGGTGCATCAGGATCTGAGAAACACGGGTTAATGAGATTTTATTTGATATCAAAAATGAGCGAAACACATACCAATAATAAGCAGTAGCAGCGGCACATCCTACATGATTGGCTACAGCAGCAGAAGGCCAATCACAGCCGTCTTTGTCATGGTACTATGTACAAGCCTTGTGTATCACCCCTTCTTGCATTGTACCCAAGCCCCAATCCAATTCCGATCTGATCTCTGCATTACAAGTGCTCCCATTGTCAATGTATTCTACTTGTGTTTCCTGCTGTGGCATCGCTCCCCTGTCCCACCTCTAGGTCAGGGTAGGTGTGCGGGAGGATAGAGTATGGGCACAATAACCAGATGGGTTTACGAGCAAAATGAATGGCCAGTAGGGGGGAAGCACGCAAGGTGAATTAATATGATATGCACATAGGCATGAACAGAGTACTCAAAAGCAGTGTGCAAGCATTGAAGGACAAACAATGAATGGTGAATGGCCCAGCCACGTGCTCGTACTCATGCTCGTATTTGTCCTTGGGCTGGGGCTGGGCAGGCTGGGCAGGCTGGGCAGGCTGAGCATGAGGCATGTCCTTCCTCCCCTCTGTTGACACATCTCCCATTTCCCACTGTATTTCCCAGGTGACAATCGTCCCTGTCAGTGTTGTTGTCACCATCAGTGTCCATGTGGCAGCATCAGTGTCCACATGTGCATCCACATTGACAAGAGAGTGGGATCGTGGGGATTAGGTACAAGTACCATGATACTGCTCATGGTGAGAATCAGCCTAAAATGATGCCAACCACACCAACAGCCACAGCGAGAAATCCATGTGCGGAATGACACACGAGCAAGGCTGAAGATAAATAAGTGCGAGGATGGCATGTGAAAGGAAATGAGGGGTGATCTAAAGGTGAAGGCTTGAGGTAAGGTAAGGTGAGAGCACATCAAGAACACGTGGATGTGCAGTGGATGTCTGGTCCTGGGCGACTGATCCACCCATCTCCCGGCGCCACACTCGCACTCAAAGCATGACATCTTGAGTGGGCTGCACGCTATGATACAGCATGCAGGCCCTCATTCCCGTTCCTGTCCGAGGTCCATGCCAATCCAAAATCCAGTGTGAGTCCATCACTGTGCCACCAGAGTCAGGGTGTTCAGGCTAGATACATGTACTGCTTGTGGTGTGCATGTGGATCAGCAATGAGAACACCTGCTGCATAAATTAGATGTGAATGAGAGGACTGTATGTTCCCCATCCAACACCAGGAGAGTGCATGAGTGTGCTTGCAGCCGAGCTAACCAGATGATGGGAGTGCACAATGAGAACACAAGTATGGACAGCTTCAATGGGAGGGACACATAGGCGGTTTGTGCATAGTTCCTAGACAGGAGGCTTAGTCTGGTGTTCATCATATCCATTAGTTGTAAGCATCGGAGGCAAATGAGACATGGTAAGTACTCACAAAGATGTGTTCTGCCAGGCTCCAGGTCTGTAGGGCCCAAAATTAGTCACGGATTCCAGGTAGGGAGGGACAAGAAAGCACAGACCTTCTTAGGTGAGTTGTCCGCAGGTGGGATGTGTTCTTGGTGCCATGGTGCAAGAATGCTAGATGTAGACGAAGTGGATTCGGAAGCGGCCACGTTGAAGTACCATTCAAAATGCTATAAGATTTCTGTCAAATGGAAGCTAAGATTCCTGCCCATGAGTAGTCTCTCGTAGGCAGACGCTCTATACAGACCAAGCTCGTACCTCGCTGTATAGAGTCTGTTGCTTACCGCGGGGGTCGGATCGTAGTGCAGCCTTATTAGGTAATCTGACCTGCGTGCGGGTTCGATTCCTGCCTCCACGACATTTTTGTTTCCTGTAAATTGTGTGTTTTGTGCAGCGAGAACCATCCAACTCACTTTCTGATACTGCTTTTACCTACCTTGTTTTTTCCCTCAAATAAACTTTCAAGATTTCATCGGTTTGTGCTCCGTCGAAATGTTGTCTTGGTAGTCACATGGTTGAACCGGGTGTTCAGCAGAACAGGTTTTACACCTTTTAAAAAATTTCTAAGGAGATAGAAGGTTAGATAGATGGTAATAAATGCTATCTACTGCAAAATTTCATTGAATTTGAATGCCTTGGTGTCGAGGGAAGAGAATCGGAGAAAGCTGACATAAGATTACATAATAAGGCTGCACTACGATCCAACCCCCGCGGTAAACACAAGACTAGCCCATGAGGGGGTACACACTGTTCTTCTGCTCACAAGCCGCCCATGGAGTTGGTCTTCATTGGTCAGCTCATTCAGCGATAGCGTTCAAGACGATGAGGGAGCACAGTGTGTGGTATTGCCAACTTTTGCCACAGCTTATGACATGGGCTCTCGAAAATTCAAGTTGGCAGGGAAGTCGAAGCGAACTGGCCCGATTACCGCCGCCGGCCCATCAGCCTTCCGAAACGCGATCACGTGGAGGTCAGACCATGTCTTGGACTGAAGAGTTTTTTATTCCTATTTTTACATAATTCTTCACTCATTCAAATGACTAGATTTTTTGTGGATGTATATACCTGAGCAGGGAAGCGTGCACGCGCGGACTGCTTTGCGGACTCGCGCACCTCGATTCGAACGAGGATGATCTGCATCAATTCTCTGCAGCCTTTCTATGAGCCGCAGATGAACTGCCAAGTGCCATCAGACCTTATCCATCCCATTTAGGCGGAGAAGTGAGTTTTCTTGCCGGTGATAGGGCGTGTACCAAAACATGCATGAAAACACCAGTTTTTATTTCATTTTGAACCTATTAGTGGGCAGAAGTGAGGCATTAGTTTATGAGCGTACACCCTCCCTGGGGTGGTAGGCTACACTATTGATGGCCGAAAGTCAGTGTAACAAACCAATTATGAAGAGTTGAGTAGACTTGACAAGGCAGCCCAAAAAGGCTGTTGCGGCCTGACTATGAGATTCAACACTGAGCTATAGACAGCGGTGGTAAACCACTGTTTTACGTGCTGGAGGTGAAACAACAGGGAACTATATGGGATTATTGGCTTACCGCTTCAAGCGGTCTCTGAATGGTCTGACGACTACTGAAGAAGATTAAAGATGAAGTTGGAGTCAGATAGATGAAGTCGGAGTCAGTGTAATGACTTTAGGGCTGGCTTTGTAATGTTGCCTGGTATCAAGCCGCTGGATGTTTTATCGAGCCGCTGGATACTGGATCGAGCTGCCAGATACTTATAGAGTCATTCCATGACTTTGGTGGTTGGTCTTAAAGGCAATAATGCATTGAGCCGCTGGACAATTTATCAGGCTGCTGGATATCTCGGGCCGCTAGACACATTTATCTAGCCGCTGGATATCTAGTGGCGCCTCAATGGATTAGATTGAGCAGAAGACGTGTTACTGGGTTCAAGCCAGTGTCATAGGATATGACTAGTGCTGCACCGGGCAGATCTAGCCGCTGGAAAGATGCAATCTTCGCATCAAGGCCAGCTGATATGAATGATGAGGATTAACAGTCCAGTATCGGGCCGCCAGATAGTTACTGGAACACAATATTGGGCTGCTGATATTTTATCAAGCCGCTGGATATTCAGTACCGGTTCTACTGGGCTGGTGAAGTGCGGGACTGATACAGAAGTGGAATAGGACTTAACAGAAATGACTAAGGCTGATTTGCTCACTCAGAAATGACTAAGGCTGACTCGCTCAGTCAGAAAGATGGAAACCAAGACAACTAAGCACATCTTATGGCGTGCTAGAGAAATACATGTGGACTAGCCCCGGTAGCAGGTCATAATACCCATGGTTGAGAATGCCTTCTACGCCATTGGCCATTCACTACTCGGGCTCCCACCCTTTACTGTTCCTATTCATTCCGTCTATCTCCTTTACTTCTCTCTGAAATGTATAAAAGCCAGCTGTGTACTCTGTATTAGCCAGTAAACTATCCACCCAGATATACGGGCAATATAGTAAACTCTAGATTTGTTTGGAAAGATATCAGAGATTTGAAGACGCACAGATAAAGATTGTAAGACACGGGACATTGACGGGACAATACCATTGCCCAGATATAAGTGTTACGCATTCAACCTTGGTGAAGAGACCCGCTAGACTTAGGTCTCACGCAATTCAATTGTGAAGAGCCAGTTTGGAACGTAAACTCACGCCTCGAACTAGAGTGGCCGCCAGCAGTGTAAGCGTGAGCACACTAGCCCCACCCTCACCATCTGCGTAACTGCACCTGCTTGTTGATTGTCTCCATTCTCGCAAGAGAGTTACGAGTCAAGTGTCCGTCCGCCGAAAGTCTGCCTACCTATTCTGCTTCTTGGCTAGCTGCCAGTTAGTGCTAGGGTCTGACGCTCACAAGGAAACTGAAGACTTTGGACAAGTCCAGGGTTTACTTGAGTCTTGATATACTGTCGGTGTGAAGTCCCTGCTACCCCAGCATAACCGTGCTCAGACCACATAGTTTGCTATTGAAACAGAGTCTTATAAAACCTTTGCACACCCTCTTGACGGGTGATACGTACCCTACCTCCCCGAACACACACACACGAGCATTAGGACCGGATTAGTGTTTTGTTTTGATTTTGGTTGGATTGTGATTAGTGACTAGCTCGCTTCACTCTCTAGTTGTTTTCATTAGATTACACGGCCGCACCCTAGTGCACCGTTTCACCGGTTCAACCGATTCGACGACGGTGTTTTAAGACGAAGGGAAGCCTATTGCTAACGTCTTGCCACTAGATGCGCCAGGGTGTATGGTGGACGCAAGCACGATTAGGCCGTCCCACTATGACATTCCCAAAAAAGGGAAATCTAATCAGTACATGCTCAGGTGCCTTCCCAAACAACACAGTGCGCATCAATCAACACACCCTCTACATGAACATTCCTGAGCCGCCGCCCGCTCCCGCCGAGGGCTCACACAAATGTTTCAAGTACTGGTGCCAAGTTATATTCCAGATAACACCCACAAGGCCTGCCCACGGTCCCGACAAATAGACAATGAAAATTAGAAAAACTCAAGACGAGCGAAAGGCCACAGCCGCTACAACTACCAGATCATAGTGGGGGAGGCGCAGGGGAGCTCAACGGTACAAAAAATTCTGCACTACCCGTATAATCACAAAGTTCTTTTCATGACGGAAACTCGCGGACTGAAAAGGTTTACTCGATCTTCCAAATACGTACGCTGCTGCCGACAGTAGCAATCAACTTCGAACCATCCGCGGAAATTTTTACTCCTCCAACGAAAGATCCTGGCTCGAAGAATTCCCACTTCGAGTCTTGTGATGCTCTATATCCAAAGATACTCCCATCGGTGGAACTGAAGAAGAGGTCGCCGCCGAATGTGTATTGTACGTTGAGGAGTTCGCCAGCAAAGGTTTGCCAGTTCAGCTCTTGCTCCCCGGATTCGACGTTAAAAACCTTCAGGGTCCCTCCAGCTGCACCCGCAGCCAAATGACGGCTGTCCGGGGAAAACGACAAACTCCGCACCCAACCGCGAAAGTTGCCCAGGGTGTGGAGAAGCTCCCCCGTATCGATGCGCCAAATGCGAACCATCCCATCCCCTGCACCGGCAGCAACGAGTTCGCCATTAGGTGAAAACGCCCCAGCCCAGCTTTGTCCTCTGGCGCCTCTGAGGATATGGACAAGTTTGCCAGATTCCATGCTCCAGATCCGCACGGTTTGGTCCCAGGACGACGTCGCAACGACCGTGCCGTTCGGGCTCGTCTCCGCCCACATGACGCCGTCAGTGTGGCCGTTGTCCGTAAGGCGGAACCGCTCCGTGAGGGTATCCACGTCTGCAACTGCAACGGTTTGGCGGTGTGGGAGGTAGAGGAGAGAGGAGCCGTTGCGGCTAAAGGCGCGTGCCTCGAAACTGGGCAACTCCCCGAAGAAGGCGCGGCCGTTGCGCACATCTACTGTTATTTGGGCCTTCAAGATGACTTTGGCGATATCTTCCCGTAGGTTGGCAGATTCTATGTCTTCTGCAGACCAATGCTGCAGGAGAATGGGGGATGCTCCGGTGACTGCTGCTTTGGCAGCGTCATCAGAAATATTAGGAGGCGCGCCGGCGTCGAGGTCCCACACTCTAACGGCCTGTTCCATGGAACATCCGTATAACGCGGAGCTCGATACGAGCTTGCTTCCGCCTGGCTGAAATTCGAGGGCCTTTATGAAGCCTGCGTGCCCCCGAAGCGTGCGTAAAAGGCGCGACGAGCCGACACCATAGACGCGGATCTCGCGCTCAACTACAGTGGCCACCAACGTACTGTTTTCACTAACCGCCACCGCTCCAGCTTTATTGCCATTGGTCTCAATTCTGGTGAGCTCGGAGACCCAAGGATTGGATGCAGTAGGCCGCTGAACCAGTTTCGACGCCCCGAGGATCTCCTGACGACCGACTGCTGGTATAGTCATGGTCGAGAGGAGGAGGAAGGACAGAAGGCTAAGGATGCATTGTATAGGGGGTGCCATCGAGGTGGGTATCGAGTCAGATTAGTCGTGGGAGGGTGTGCTGCTGCCTTTATGACCACACCCTTTGGCCATGAGAAATCATGAGATGCCAACCAAAGATTTCTCACGGAGGCTGCGCAGGAGAGACGCCAAATCAGGTGGATGAGGGTGGGTAAGGCTCCAACCGTTTCGTTTTCGTTTGTCGTTGAGCATAAATTGAACGGAAACGGAAAGGAAACATTTAATTTAAACGGTTCGTAAACGGTATTTTTTCGGCGCAGTAAAACTTCAATTTCGTAGTAGGAGCCTGGCCTTGATCCACATCTTCGTTAACATCACCTTCTCGCCTTCATTGATCCCCGCTCCTCACGGAACAAGTGACGCGACTTCACGAACAGGCGCTCCACGGAAACACTGGCTCCCGGGATGGCCAAATGTTAGAATGCCCAAATTCGCACGAACGAACGCGGGGTAAACAAGACTGGATTGAATACAAGATACAGAGCAATATAAATACCAAGTCGTATATCTACAGCTAAGTAACCGAAAACAGCGAACAATGCGAGGCAAGAATCAAGGGATAACAATCTGGCATCTAAACGGCTATGATGAACGCGGGAGAAGACAATTGCTCTATTCAACAGCTCGTACAGCTAGGACACATGACTGGCCTATTTGGCCTATTTCAACACAAAAAGTCCCTGGCCATTCTTATGACCGTTAATTTCGTTCTTTATATTCATGGTTGAGGTCCATGGTTTTGGCCCATACTTATTCCCTTCCGAGATCAAGCTTTTGGAGCATCCCGACCGTCAAAATCCAAGATTTTGCCGACATTCCCCATCAGCTCAGAAGCGGTGCAAAGAAGTTCAACTTTTGGCGCCTTTCTTCAACTTTTGACAAGCTCAATCAGGCACGCTTTTATACTGATCGCACGGGAACCGCCACCACCGCCATGAATCCCGCCTGCCGACACATACAACGAACTCGTGATCTCACTCCCCCATGCCCGTAAATTCACGAAAATATTCGAGAGCCTGCAACTTTGGCTTCTCTTCCTCAATGGCTGGAAGTCCCATCCAGCTAAGGAAAGCATACATTCTTGTCTCTACATTGCTGCTCTCGATGGATCCCAGCGCGCAGAGTGGGTGATACAAGCCCTATTCAAGTCTTTGACCCTCTCTGTATATACTCTTGGGTCTTCCTTCTCGGTCTCCTCAAGCGGACTTGCTCAGATCACCGACGGACTTCAGAGTCTTCGAAACTTCAATCCCTCAAGCAATGAAGTCTTCTGTACTTCCTCAAATCCATCTCGTTCAGCCCGGCCCCCGTGCCCTCAAACCTGGTAGAGAACCTAATGACTGGGGTACCGCTGGAGCAAGCTGGGCTCGCTGTGGGTCAACTGTGGGTTCCAACGGCACTGAAATCCACGCAAGGTGTGTCCTACAATCTCGATTCCCCTTCCCCGACGTCATTCAAGTTCCCTATCGCCAGACCCCTAGCCCTTTCGTCGGCATGTTGTCAAAGAGGTGTGTTTACTACCCTTTCTTCAAGTTGTTTCCCTCATCATCGCTATAGTGTGTCATTTGAGTTGATGCCGGCGGCTCCGACCAGTGGCGGGATACACCTGATGGGATGCTAGGTCCCGTCCCTCATGAGCCATGTCGTGTAGTTCCTCGACGTCGCCTCTAGCCACCAGCCGCTTATCCTCGCCATACGTATGCATGTGCTTATTATTTGCCTACAGCACCAATACATTATTTGAACACCGTTATCGACTCATCGAGCCTACAACAGCATAGAGCAACAACCGGGGCAACAACAGGCTGCTCGAATCAGCCCGCAATAGGTTGAAAATCAGCGGAATCAAGCATTTGGTCATAGGATAAATTTGTACACAAATACTCAGGTTACAAATCAACCTGGGGGTATCAACCTATGGTGATGTAGAATTCAACCTACGGTCGGCGAAATTCAGCCTATGGACTGCTGAGATATATCCTACCCTAGGTTGATTCATAGGTTGACTTTCATCCTTTGCCGCCGCCCCAGAGTCGAAATATACTCACCCGACGACGATATGGTGCCACTCAGTGCCACTTGCCCTTTCGGACGACGCGGCGGAGAGCCCGTACTTTGTCCTTTCCGCACCGCGCACTGCTGAGAAATGGTATGTGGTCAGAATCAAGAGAAAGCCCGGAGCAAGTCCAGATTCGAGGCCCGTCGAGGCGGCGCCCTGCATTGCCAGATTGGGTCGTGATGGGATGCAATCAGTGGCGCACGTGCGATCAATCCTTTCTCTTGCCAGTGCCATCATCATGAACTTCTGGAGGCCTACAATTACGTTCGAAGGCCGAAGATCTACGCTTTTATCGCATCCTGTACCAACCAAACATCTGGCCGAGCAGGCTTCCTTGTTCATACTCCGTTTCCGTCACAATCATATTTCCGGACTCCGTCTCTAGCATGGTTTCAGCCATCATCTCCGACTGCGCGCGCTGGGGATACTTGGAACTCTTGTTGTTCCCCTATCCGCTCTCCCGACTATTGATGGCCCGATGCCCCTGCTCACCCATCTGTATTTTGCCTTCGTGAATCCTGGAGACGGCGGCGCTCTGGTCTTCCACGATGTGCCTCGGCTCCGTACAGTTATCCTTGACGCTGGCAACCATTGGTGGCGGCCTAGAGTTTCTCGACACCTTCATCGTCCCTGGCCTTCGCACCCTCGAAGTACCAGAGCGATCCCTTTGATCCAATCCAATCGACTATCTCACCTCTTTCATATCGAAATCCCGTTGCAAGTTGCACAAGCTACACATCACCGACAACAGGACGTCTGAGGATTCGTATCACCTTGCTTTCGCCTCGGGGATCCCCGAACTCTCCTTTGAAGGCTCAATCTTCGACCCGATAAGCGACGAAAAATACTCCGAGGACGAGGACGAGTCTGGTTCCTCGGACGGCCAGGGAAACCCAGCGCTGGTTGCGTCTGCGTTATGTACGTGCTGCTCCAGGTTTCCCGGTGCTTCGGGGCTCACTTCTTGAACATTGAACAGTTATAATTGTCTCGCAATGCTACATGGAATGGATAGTATGATTCATCCGTTTTTCACGTGCATATGCGTATCTTGTCAGCCTGGACATTGTTCTTATTCGACCCACGCGCAATCCATTCTTTGCGATTTTGAACTGGAATCTGGAGCGACCTTCCTTGCTTTGCAGGTCTCATCTGATCGTACTACACCGTCTCATCTGATCGTACTGCACCGTGCTGCGCAAGGCTGCGCATTCCAATGTTGACAGATGGTAATCACTGCCGACAAGTGGAAGTCGCACGTTTCCGCTGGGTCGTCCCTTCTAGCTAGCACACATCCGCGCCAGAAACGTTAGCTGAGGCCTCTTCTCTTTGATTCTCATGCATCCCCAGGTGAGGTCTTCACTGGTCTTTGGTCTCCCCTTGTTTCTGAGCAAATTCGGCTCGGCTCATCGTTGATTCAGTGTCGATCCCCATCAAACGCGAACCTTGTTGCGGACACAATACGCCGTGGGCCCTGAGTAGCGCAAACGCGTCGAGAGCCCTGGGTAGCAACGCAATCGCTTAAAAACCACATAAAGCGGCGGGGGTCGCCGTCCGTGTACATCATTCTACCGTATCATTTCCAGGCTCGCCATTTCCAACTTCTTTTTTCATTGGTTTCTCTCACCCGAGATATGGATATGCGTCGTGCTAAGGCCGTTCTCCTGGCCGCATCTTTGTTCGTCTCTGGTGTTTATGCTTATGTATGGCCCAGCCCATATGATTTTCTCGAGGACGCCTATACCGTCTCGGCTCGTTTCGGAGGTGGCGGCATTGTCCCTGGTGTGGACCCATGCGGTGTCTCGCCTTTTGGGTTCCTTCCTGGTCGGCAGGCTGCCTCAGAGTGGTTGAGACTGTGAGTCTTTCGACAATTACAGCTTTATTGAGGTGTTGATATTTTATTTTCAGCGCGTACCACGATATGGCGACGTACAACATCGAAACCGGTCTCGGGGGCCTCGACGCGTCGATCGGCTTCGAAACAACCCGTGCGCAAAATATAGGCACCGCGATGAACACATCTTTGGTTTTTTTCGGCGCATTCCAGTCCAAGACATCTTCGAGTCAGTAGCCTCTGTGGGCTTTCACCGAAACTTTGACTCACGTCAGGACTCGTTGAATATTGACAGTGTCAGATGTGATGGCTTTGGGGTATTATTCATCTTCATCGTCAATTTGGTCATCGATCTGACCTGTCTCAGTGTCATCCTGGCTATGAAGAACTGTGGGGGTCCGAGCATCCCATTCCGCGCCGGTCGCATCGACGCAGTAACCGGCGGCCCAGAAACTGTTCCAGAGCCCCAACAAGATCTGGAAATGCACACGGCAGCATTTGCTCTCCAAGGTTTCAATGTGACCGAAATGATTGGTTTGTCCATCCGCTCGCTCGTCTGGAAGGTTTGTAAATTAGTCTCCAGGCCTCGTGGCATGTGGACATACCATTGGCGGGGTCCACCAAGTCGATTTTCCTCTAAGCGTTCAAAATGCCACCTCAGCCCAAAACCCGGAAGGTGTGGTTCATTTTGACGACAGTTTCGATTCGTTCGACAACCACATGTGAGCTCCCGCCCTTTTTACCTCAACGACTACTCAATGACATCGTCGAACCAGTGCTACGCAGTGGATCGACGGGACCAGTACCGATCCATTGGCAGTCGGATTCAACGACACCACGAATTCGGATGCCCGGATCTTCGCTGCCGATGGGAACACAACCATGCGCGCATTTGCTTGGGACCCTGAATTTTTCAGTTCGCAGTGCGGGAGTCTACTGGAGCGCATGCTCAACACGGTCCCGAACACGGTCCAGCTGTCCGAGGTCATCGACCCCCTGCCAGTGAAACCTTACCAACTACAGTTGAGTTTGGCAACTAACGGAAGTCTCATCATGTCCGGCTACATACGGGTGCGTCGCTTGACGAGTTCTATAATATGGCACCAACAATAAAATATTTGTGTCTTTTCAGATATTTGGGACTTCTGCGGAAGCTGCGGCTGCTTCTGAGACTGATATGCCCGTCACGTAGGTTTCGTTTTCTGAACCGAGACAGAATTGCGCTCATTCGAAACAACCCCCACAGGCTCAGCTGGAAAGACCGGAATGGCCAGTCTAACACGACATATTCGACGTCTGCCCTTGCCGTATCCCAACCCAGCACCAGCCTTTGGGGCAACGTTCGTTTCTTCCAGGTTGACGCTATTATTGAGTCCCAGTCTGGAATATCTTCTTTTGTTGTCGACTGGGCATTTAACAGTCAAGATACCCTGACGCACTCTGATAACGGTGGTGGAGGCTTCCCTCTACAGGACGTAGCACTTTTCCAAGCCGACAACAGCTGTGTTACGCCTGCAAGCCAGGCGAACCCAACCACCACCGTGTTTGCTGTGGTAGGTGAAACGATCACTCAACCCCGGATTCAACTGAACCACCTGTCGTCCCTCAGATACGGACAGACCTGGGTCCGATAACGTCCGCGTACATCGACTACTCGTCGAACGTCAACCAGGAGGGAAGTGTCACTGTGAAACAAGTCGCAGCACGGTTTCCGCTGGTGCACTTCGGCAACTCGTCTTCACCACTGTACGACACTTACAGTGTCTCGTTCCCCACCGGCGAGACCACGAATCAGGGAGTGATTACCTTCGATGTGGTAGCTGTCATCACGGGAAAGACATATGCATCTGCGAATAACCTCGCAATTACTACCCCCTGCTAGCAGTGCCCTGTCGTTACCGTTATTGTTTTGTCTCGGGATTTTTCCAAATAAAGCCATTTGATCATGCTGAGGATTTGAGGACCGGAGAGACGCAGTCACTGTTGTTTCTGGACGGATATTCGAGTTTCGGCCCACCCAAGCTCTGACTCTATTTGTTAATTTTATCGGGCACACCTTTCCACTAAGTTGCCAGCCAACAGAGGCATATGCCATATGTATATCCAAGTTTGATCCAAGTCTCAAGATTCCCAAATATCGGTTCACCCGAGGTTAGTGCAAATTGAATCCCAAAGTGTTGAATTAACTTCAAGAAAATATATCGCCAAAAGCTGAATCAACTAATCTCAGCTTCCATTTGGCCTATCGTAAACCAAAACTCCGAAATTCGGGAACTCCCGGCGCGATATATATGATTGGCTAATCTGGATCAGCTCATCGTCCCGCAGCCGCCACCACATCCATCCTTCGCTTTGGCCCCCGGGCCCCGATACCTGGTTTGAAGCCATGCCGGTCGATCGCAGTCCCATTATACATTCCCCCGACGTTGTGAAACGAAAGAAACCTCCTGCTTGTGATTCTTGCAAGGCACGGCGCGTACTCTGCCATCCCACGACCGATGGGACTCCCTGTCCGCGTTGTCTTGAAAAAGGCACCAAGTAAGTCGTATCTATGCTTATTTCGACGCCAGCGCAACGATTTTCATCTATCTAGATGTACAACGACGCCGGTCGCACGAGGACGCCCACCTAAGCCAAACCTGGGTACCGTTACTGGAACTCCTTCAACCCCGACCACGGCTTCAGAGGAACCTGAAGTGCTCTCAGACTCACCTTTAAACAAAAAGTCTGTGGCTTCCCGAGATTCCTCGCGGTACCTGGAGCTTCCGCCCGAACTCGTACATCATCTGTTTGAATGTACGTGACACGCTGCAATTTCGAGAGAAATTCATAATCTCGACAAGGCTTCACACACTTGCCTCAACACAACCATCCCATGTTTCGTGGAGATGTCCTTCGTGACGCCCTCTCCTCGGTCTCTTGGCAGATCCATCAGCTTTCACCCCAGTTGAAGGTGCTGGCTCATTGTGTTGTGTAAATATCTTCCGCTCCCACCGTCTGAAGTACCTTGACAACTTTTGTGCCAGTGCGCTCTCAGCCTCCATTTCGTTCGACCATGCAATTATAGGACCCGGGCCCAAGCCAGCGTCGCTTGCCGATCGTTCTGTTTTTGCCCGAGGTGCAGATCTCAGAGATTACGGCGTGCGGCGGGCTCCGATGTATCGGACTCTATGTGCGGAAGCACTTCGACTCGCTTGTGAGGTCGACATTTTTCTCGAGCCGTCGGAGGACAACGCGGCATCTTGTTTTCTCCTGCAGTTCTTCGAAAATGGTAAGTTGCTGAAACATTCGATTGTTGATGGATTTGAATCATCTCTGTAGAAAAAGAGGCTAGATCTAGGCCGTGGGCAGTTGCCTATCTTTGCCATGTCCGTGCTATTTGTGATTCTTGGGTCCACGCCACACCGCAGAACGAGATTTGGACGGGATTCCTGCTCCTAGAGGTATTGGAATCTACCTTTTGCCGTCAACCCATAACAGTGTTCGTACCCGATCGTACACCTTGTTACGACTAACTCCAGCATTCTTAGATCACACCATGACCAACTTCTCATCACGGAGAAAAATCCGCTGGGTTTGCAGGATCTTTTTGTATCCATCCGGAGGGTGGTTCAAGAGCGGAAAGAGAAACCTCTTATCCCGTTCACAACGATGCAACCTTGTGAGCCCCACCGTGTTTTCACAGCATCTGACTCAGGCCGTTCATCGTGACTAGATTTATTCCACGTTACACGCCTCGCCCGGGAACTGTATGAAACAATCACCGGAAGTACGCATTTGTCTTCATTTCCCACGTTCAGTCGCCCTCAAATGCACAGATGTTGCTCGTCGCTATCCTCTCGACGAAAGCTCAATAACAGATTTCATTTCTTCTCTAAACCATCTTCACTCCATCCGGTCCCTCGTATTCGATGAAGAGGATGATGCCTACCCCGGAGATGCCTTGTTCCACCCCGCCCCCCAAAAGCGGGGCCACCGCCTGAACCTCCGATCCTGCGCGTACATTATGACCCTCAGTCGTGCTACACTCGTACTGGCGCTGCATCGCGAGCTCATTCACCGTGCCGCCATCGCATCGCTGGCCACCGCTGCCACCACCCCCGCAGACCAATGGGCGGCCGAGCGACTCGCCCTGCTACGCCGCCAGGTGGGCGAGATGGCGGACATCACAGTGTCGGAGGTCGCTTGCGCGTTGCGGTCTATGCCGTCCTTGCCACACATCGCACACATCCAGCGCGGGAATGTCATTGCCTGGGCGGAGTTCTGCCTCGACGAGGCGGATGCGGCCGGGAGTGTTTCGCCGGAGCGCGCGGCCACGATTGAAACGTTCGTTATTGTCCTTATACACGAATTGTGTCGCTGACCTTCGCTTCCCAGAATTTCGGAGGCCCTGAAGCTGACTGGATACTCGTGGCCGGTGCCATCGGGGCTGGTTGAACGTCTGGACGCATACGCGGAGACGCATCGGCCGTCGCCAGCCGGATTTTCCGAAGATTCGATGTTCTTGGACATGTTTCCGGCGCCACTGGACCACAACTGGATGTCGGTGTTCACTGTATCGCTCGGTAACGAGATCTTCCCCCAGGACGGGTACTCGTGATGTAGAGAATGGCTAAGGACTGACACTTTTCCCGCTTCTGCCTATAATTTGCTAGTTTTTCGTGCTTTGTTACCCAAAAGGGACAGAAATTCAACGCTTTGACACCCGTCGTCCATTTGATGTGGGATCACAGGGAACTGACGACATAAAAGCAACAGATCCATCCAGTCTATGCAGCTCAAGGCAATAAATGTACGTGAACGATATAGCAACAGTAAAGTAAAGGGCTCGGAAACTACGCAGTAAGCTTGGGAATGACTTTGACCATCTGGTCGATATTAATAAACTGCACCCAGCTCTCGAGCTCCTTGGCGCTCTCGTGCCATACGAACGTACTCTCCTTTGTGCCCCGAAAGAACGCGCACACACACTGGTAGTGCTCTTCCACCAAGATATTCTTGCGCGCGACGCCGAGACTCGCACGAAAGATACGGAACTCCCAGCCTTGCAGCGGGTGCCCGTCGCCGCGCGCAGTCTCACGGGGGATGTCGAATTCGAGACGCGCCCAGTCGAAGCCTGGGGGTTGTCCTATCGCGTGGATATATGCGGCTTTAAGCGCAAGGAGGATGGAAAGACGCCGCAGGACGGCTTCGTCCCCGAGTTCGGGCCCGATGAGCTGTCTCTCTGCGGGGGTGAGCCTGGGCGCCATGGCTGCGACATACGTCGCCAGAGCGGTGCCGCGGGGCTCAACGGCGACGTGCTTAATGCCGAGGCCGATATTAATGACCTTGCGCTGGATGCCCTGGGCCATCGCCATGCCGCATAAGGACGTCTCGTATGTGAGATGGTACCCTATCATCGAGTGTAAGTATTTTTCAGGCGGCATGTCATCGGGCGCCTGCGGCCAAGTCAGCCTTTAACGCTTCCGAACCCGTCGCCCACGGACCTGCTCGATCCAGTGCTTCCCGTTCGGAGTGGCGCAGTCGCGCCACTTTGCCCGTGGTATTCGTCGGTGCCGCATCATGAGGAGCGGGAGCATTTGGGTCATTATCTGGCCTACGAAGGATCAGTGGTGGCTCAGTTGCGTGGGGGCATACGCACGAAAACTGTCTGGATTCGGAGGGTCGTGAGGGATCTTTATGTGTGGTACGCAGTCCTCGACAACTTTGTAGCACGCATTGTATTCCTTCAGAGGAGTTAAGTTCTCAAAAAGAAAGACATGCCCGACCCACGCACCTCCTTTGTGTACTCGCGATTCAGCGACAACATCCACACAAGTATAGGGCAGTCCGACATGGCTACAAGTTAGGTGAGCATGGGCACCTAAAAATTATATAGAACATGTACCTCAGCGGAGGAGCCCAGGAGCTTTGATTTCACGGAAGGATGCGCTGGACAAGCCAGCAAGTGGCGAGCATCATGGGCATCGACAGCAAGAAGATTTTGCGCCGGGTACACGTGGCCTTAGGTAAGCGTTTGGGCCTTGCTCTGCCCCACGCACTCGGCGTTTCGGTGATAACTTCACCAGTTGCGCCCATCGTCCCCAGAGAGGCCTGAAGCAGCGACCGAAGCCGTGATACCAGTGATTTCTTCTTCAGTTGCCATAAATCAGCATTTCAAGTGCTCTTCAAGTTCTCTTCAAGTGCTCTTTCTCCGCGGCTCCTTTGCCCCGAAATCGAAGCGAGGTCGGAAGTATCAGGAAAACTGGGTCCACAAGGCGGCAGCATCACCTTGGGCTGGATGGAATCCGTAGCCATTCTCACCGACGCCAAACTGGCCGAATCGCACGGCACCGCCGGTTTAAAATCGACGGATCATTTTACATGATTGTTCGTGCTGTAAGCCTATGTCGCGGAGGGGGTGCTTCTCTGTTCGGTTTCTAGCTGGTTCTCCGCTTTACTGTTGAAACTCAATAAAAATAAATCAGCGAGGTCTGCTGACCCAAATACACGATTGTATCTTGAGGGAGAATCTTTCTTTGGCGGACGTACCGAGTACGTCGAATGAAGCGATCTTTGCAGGCCTTGAAAGGCCATGTCGAGCAAAACTGTCTATCTCAGTGAGGATATATCCTCTGCGCAAGCACAAGCTCATCGTCGTAGTTTCCGGAGCAAACCGTACGGCCTAGCCTCAACCCTCGCTGCGCGCCCCAACGTTATCGTCTTCGCGGGTGCCCGGGATGCTGCCGCTCAATCTCTGATGGATCTGGCAGCCAAACGCCCCAACGTTCACCCCATCCAACTCAACTCGGAGGCTCTACGGCAACACAGCCGATAACGCGGCAGCCATCGCCCACATTAAAAAGATCGCGGGCCAGCTCGACGTCATTATTGCAAACGCTGGTGAGCTGACTTGAATACTGCGATGATAATAATCCATAATACTTGATCTAGGTATCAACAACCATTTCAGCCCGCTCGTAACCACTCCGCTTCCCGCCTTTCGCGAGCACTTCGAAGTGAATACCCTTGGCCCGGTGATTCTCTTCCAAGCTGCCTACAAACTGCTTCTTGTGTCCCCCACCGGCGCCCCCGTTTTCGCCGTAATCTCCAGCGCAGTCGGCTCCATGGGACGCTTCGGCTACATTTCTGCCACACCATATGGAATGTCCGGGGCCGCGGCGAACTACCTCGTCAAGACGCTCGACGTCGAGCACCCCATGCTCTTCGCGTCGGCGATTCAGTCGGGGTGGGTGTCTACGGACATGGGCAACAAGGGCACCTTATCGAACGGGATGGGGCGCTCGGAGGCGCTAGTGAGTCTCGAAGACTCCGTGGCCGAGATTTTAACCCGCATCGATGGCGCAACGAAGAAGAAGAGTAGCGGGAAGTTCTGGAATTTCAAAGTCGCGCATGGTAATCCATGGGATGTCGAAACGGATGGGGTGCCATGGTAATAAACGGCTAACTATGCACCTAGATGTGGAGGATGGTGTCGGGGAATGGAAATACGACACACTCAATCCTGATGCATTGGCATGCCTTCAACCCAACCATGGCCCTTATATCCAGCAATTGACCATTTCTGCTATGTTGTGCGGAGGCAGTTATCAGTTGACTTGGATACAACTCTCTACGATAACTTCGGGATCGAACTTCGGTCTCCACAGCTGTCAGAGAAGTCCTCCTAGTAGGAATACCTCACACGATTTACAGACCTGTGGGGCTCGAATACCACGGGTCCCGAAGATTACCGCTCAATTGCCCAAGACCCTGACTGAAAACCAGCCAACAGAATCCAATCCGAGTCTGACGGTGGTCTTGTCGGTTACCGAGCCGACACTAAATTAACGACTTTCACGGTCTTAACGGGCAGTCCCGGCGCTACAGGCACGCAACCTCAGTCGTCTTTCATGTGTTTCACCTTGCCCGCTACCCACACATTCTAATCTATATCCCGTTTGCACTTCGAACTCCTCCAGCGGGTTCAATTTGATATCCTGGGTACTCCGTTTACTGGTTTGCTCCTTGCCAGAACTTTGTGGTCTTCCCCCCATCTCGTGACCTGGGATAAAACGGCATGATAAAGCGAGTGCTATATATAATCCTGACTAAGTGACTTTTGGTCCAGAATGTCATGGTCAGCGGACTAGAAAAGAAGTGAGGACCGAAATCCACTTTCACCTCATCTGGGAGCAATGCCTCTGACCACCAAGCAGTACCTCTCTTTCTTCCTGTGTGCGACAGCCGTTCTGGCGGGGAATCGCAGCGACAACCACATCTATCGCGACGTCGTCGTCATCGGTGGCGGTTCGGCTGGCACCTACGCGGCATTCCGACTGCAGCAAGAAGGTTTCAGTGTCGCGGTGCTGGAGAAAAACAATCGGCTCGGTGGACACGTCAACACGTTCCACGTACCCGACACCAATACAACTTTCGACTACGGCGTCATTGTATACCACAACATCAGCATCGCTACCAACTACTTCTCGGCACTGGGCGTCGACATCATTGCTGCGCCTCTGAACGGGGACACCGCGACTTACGCTGACCTGAATGGGGATGCCAAGGCCACAACCGTGATTCCCCCCAGCATTCCATGGGCTGACTCGGCGGCGGTCACTGCTGCGCTGAAAAACTATATCAGCCTGTATAACACCCAATTTCCCTTCCTGAACGATGGGTTCAACCTTCCTGATCCTGTCCCCGAAGACATTCTGCTGCCATGGGCCAACTTTATGGCCAAACACGGTCTCGATGCCGCCGCTTTCAATGTGTACGAGATAAACCAGGGTGTCGGGAATGAGATGGCACTGCCAGCGTTGTACGCAATGAAAGTGAGTTGCCGGTTTTTTCAATGTCACACTACAGCAGCCTTTTCACTGATGCAGTCGACAGTACTTCTCTTCGCTCACCGCCGGAGGGCTTTTGGGCATCGAACCAGGGTTCATCACCACCGCCGATTTCAACAACCAAGGGATATACGATAAAGCACTTGGGAAATTGGATGAAGGCAAGGGCGCGTTTTTGAACGCGACGATCAGCCAGGTCACACGCGGCGAGGACGGGGTATCCGTGGTGATCAAGACACCGACTGGCGGTGAGCAGATTGTACGGGCGAAGCAGCTTGTAATAGCAATCCCGCCGATCGTTGCCGAGCTCCAGGCGATTGGTCTGGACCTGTCCCCCGAGGAGGAAAATATCTTCGACCAGACCAGTTTCAAATGGTACTTTGATGCTGTCATCGAGAACAGTGGGTTACCAGATGATATCAGCCTGAACAACATCGACTTTACGAAGCCCGACGGCATCCCGATTGCGCATCAAATGGTGCTCAAAGTGGACCTGACGGCAGTGCCGGGCCTACGCCGTCTGTACTATAGTAGCGACCAGGACATCAGCGATACAGATGTGAAGGCTGATATTCTCGACACACTGTCTCGGTATCGCACAGCGAATGGGCTTAACACGTCGGTCGAGACGGTATTTGCTGGTTTCCACAACCATGCCCCGTACGAGATCACTGTTCCCGTGGACGCCATCCGCAAGGGATATTATAAGAAGAGAAACAAGCTGCAGGGATGTAGGAATACATGGTATACGGGAGCAGCATGGCAGGCACACGACAGTACCCTGATCTGGAACTTTACCGAGTCGGTGGTGGTGCGCGGGGTGTCTGCAGTTCTGAAATAATATCATAGGTTGGATCCCTTATTGTTCTACATACAATGGTTGAGATGATCTACTGTAACCTATGGTTAGTGGGTTGATTTGAGGTGCCTCGGACTGTCTGTTTTCTGATTGAGTGTTTGCTTCGTCTGATCTCCCAACCAACCTTTGTGACTATGCCGAATTGAGTTGGGATGATATGCTTTGATCTACAGGGACTTGGCCATGAACAACTACAAGGAAGGGAGCTGTCCAAGCTCAAGAAAAAGGCAGCAAGGGGACAAGGGGCAAGAAAAGACCAATGTGATGATGATGGATGTCCCCAGATGGAGGTGGAGTTGAACCACCAGCTTCCCAGGATTTTTGCATTCAAAATGAACAAGTTGGGATGATCTGCCATGCTCTACAGGGACTTGGAATACATGTGTGTGCAGCCGGGTAGGTGGATTGATTTTTGCTGCCTGAGCCTGTTTGGATGCTAGCTAGGTGTTTATGTATTCTTGTAGTGGTTCCAAATCTTGATCAATGACAAAGCCCTACCAGGATCTACTTAGAAGACAACAAAAAAGCACCAGAAAAAAAAATGTGCAGAACATGATGATCATGTCCCCGGGCGGAGTCGAACCGCCGGCGTCCCAACACTACGAAGTCACCTATAATTGACCTGGGATGATCTGCCGTGATCTACAGGGACTTGGACAGCTGGGCCCTGAGCTGCTCATGAAGGGACAAGGGGCAAGGGACAAGGGACAAGAAAAAGATAGCGATGCCCAGAATGTCCCCGGGCGGAGTCGAACCACCGGCTTCCCAACAGTGCACACAGCATATGAGAACAACAGGTTGGGATGATCTACAGGGACCTGTGTGCAATTGGGGTAGGTGGATTGATTGAGCCGCCTAAGCCTGTTTGGGTGCTGGTTGGGTGTTTGCTTCTTCTAGTTTTGTGCCCAGTGCATTGCACTGTGCAACTAAAATGAAACCCTACCAAAAGATGATGAGATGAACCAATACATCATGTCCCCGGGCGGAGTCGAACAGCCGGCTTCCCAACAACTTTCGAGTCACCACTTATTGACCTGGGATGATCTGCCGTGATCTACAGGGACTTGAACAGATAGGAAGGGAGCTGTACAAGCTCAGCTCGGACGATATGCGGTGATCATGACGTGGTACCATATTGGGTAGGTTGAAAGGAATGAGGTGTGGGAGGAACTTGGCCGCGGCGTGTGGTGGGATTCTGTTCTGTACTTATTGAAGCCCCGGGAACCAGAGGAACGACGAGTCCGAGTCCGGGGACTGGGTCCAGACTCCATGATCATATTGGATTGAAACGGGGGGGGGGGGGGGAGTGTTCATCTGCGAGTTGGCAACGAGGGTTGGCCACGGGGAATGTAGCGAGCGAAATTGCTGCCAGGCGTCTGTCCATCCAGCACGGAGGCGGCGATTGCCTACCAATGACCAAGTCGCCGCTTCTCTGTGGGTGTCACTGGGTGGGAGGGAACCAGGTCCGTGGGCACGGTACTACCCACGCGCCGGGGCGGCACTTATCGATCATCACCCAAACCCTAACCCCACTTTTCGTCCTTCCTTTCTCCACACCCGCTGACCAAGACGTAATGGACGAGTTCGACGCTGGCGGCGGCGAGGCGCAGATGGCGGCGCACACGATGCCGGTGGGGTATGTGCAGCAGCATCGGAATCGCCTGTGAGTCGTTGCACATATATTATATTGTGTTTTGGGTTTGGGGTGGGTGATGAACCGAATCCATGGGCTTGGGTTTGGGCTGAGGCGCCATATCACACTGCTGCCTTGAAGCTTGCTTGAAGCACCGACCCCGGGGATTGCGACCTGAGATTGACTCGACGCTGACGAGATGCGCAGACAATACGAGCTGACGGTGCGCCAGGAGCCGAAGCAGGCGCGGATGTGTGGTATCGGGGGCAAGGGTGCGTTGTCCTCATGGCTCCTAGAGCAGGGGCTGACAATGTGCGCCATGTGCAGCGGACCGCCGCCCCATCGACCCGCCCGTGATCGTCCAGCTCCGCGTCATCGACCCCCAGGCCACCCCACAAAACTCCACCCCCGCCTCCGCATCGGGCTCCCAATCCACCTCCGCCTCCGCCTCCGCATCCTCCGTTGCGGGGCCCTCCTCCGCCGACCCCTCCGCCTCGGCCGACAGCAGCAGCAGCAGCGCCGACCCCGACGACCCCGACGCCGAGCCGTACACCAACCTCGCCTCCTATGCGCAGTCCTTCCTGCAGAACCCGTACTACTTCATGTTCGCGTCCCTCGCCAAGCCAGACGACGACACGGAGCTGCACTGGCTCAAGGACGGCCGCACGCGCTGCACCACCGGCAGCGTCGTCAGCAGCTTGTATGCGCTCAAGGATCCCACCGCCGCCCCGGCGCCGGGAGACAAAAACAAGGACGGGCCGACGACGGGTGCGTGGTTTGCTTTTTTTATAGCGTGAGGAGCTGACGGGTGCATATAGCGCCGCCGTCGGGGGATGCGGGGTTTTTCGTGTTTCCGGATTTGTCGGTGAGGACCGAGGGGAGCTATAGGTTGAAGCTGAGTTTGTTCGAGGTCGTTGGGTGAGTTGTGTTGTCGCTTCTCCTTACTCGGCATTCTTTTCACATGGTGATACTCATACTATTCTTCGTCGCAGGAACGACGTCCGGCACTGCAAGAGCATCTACAGTGCGCCATTCTATGTGTACACCGCGAAGAAGTTTCCGGGGGTAGAGGGTGCGTTGGACGTCTCATCGCGGTTCCGATACTAACCCCCTCTCACAGAATCCTCTCCCCTCACCTGCTCCCTCGCCGACCAGGGCATCAAGATCCGCATCCGCAAGGACATCCGCATGCGCAAGGCGCGGCACAACGCCGCCGTCGGCCTCGGGCTCGGGCTCGGCGGCGGCGGCAGCGGCGGCGGGGTGAATCCAGGCGCGTTGGCGCTTGTGGGCGGTGCGTCTGTCTGTCTGCCTTTCTGGCGCCTATATTCGGTCTCCCCGAACGGAAGCTGACGAAAAAACGAAAACGCACAGGGACGGACCTGCGCGCGGGCGTGGGCGTCGCGGCGGGGGACAGCACGATGCCGACGGTGGATCCGGATCCGGTGGAGGGGCCGGGGGAGAAGGTGTGTCTTTGATTGCGTTTTGGGTTTTGGTTTTTCTTGGAGCGAGTTTTTGGGGGGTCTGTCTCTCTTTATTGGAGGGAGGGCGGACGCCTCTCTTGGATTCACGCGAACTTGGGAGCTCGTGCCGCAGACCCCCGCCCGCACTTTCTCTCGCGATTTGTCCTTCTCTCTCGTATCTCCCCTTGTACCGCATATATCGACCTACGACTCTTACTGACCCCATCTTTCTTAGCAACGCCAAGCGAAGCGCCAGCGGACTGACGACGGCACGGGGGCGGGCGGGAATACGGGCGGGGCGCCGCCGGTGAGTGAGCTCTCTTTTGTCTTGTCTTTTTTTTTGGGTGCGAGATGGGAGGGGAAGGCGGTTCGATGTGGGGATATACGTCGTCGCCTGCGGGACGCGGGGTGTCCGCAACTTTTCCCTTCGAGCCCCCGGAGGGAAGGGAGGCTGTATTCCCAGTCGACCCACGCGGTAGGATTGGTCGGAGATGTTCGACCGCGTATGGGACGGGGTCGCTCGCGGAGGGAGGAGAGGGAGCGCGAGGAGCGAAAACGCGTCCGAAGGGCGCAAGCGTGCGATGTCGGGCTAGGGCCAATCATGGCGACGCAAGCTTTACTACTCCGCACTACAGGATGCTTGCAGTTCCTCCCCACATGTCCTGCGCTCCGCCTCCTTTTCTCTCATATTCTCTAGACTGTATCAGAATGCTGACGACGAAATATATAGGTTGGCACGCCCTGGCCGTCGACGCCGCTCATTCCACCACCGCCCGGCGCGGCGATCGAGGGCGGAGGAACGGTGAGTTTTTTATTGCCAAATAATCCACTGTGGCGCTGACTCCTCTGCGCGTACTTAGGTCCCAATGCAGAGCCAGCAGCAGCAGGTAGTTCCGCCTCCTGCTCCGGATATGGGGTACGATCGCGGAGGCCCATATGCGCCGTCGCCGTATGATCCAAACGCGCATGCGCACGGACACGCGCCGCCGCACCCACAGCAGCAGCAGCAGCAACATCCCGGCCAGCAGCACCCGCAGCAACATCCGCAGCAACAGCAGCAGCACATCCCGCCCCCGCCGCCACCAGGCTACCGCGCCGACGCGATGCCGCCCCCGCCCCCACCTCCGCCGCACCACGCGCCGCACGCGCACGGCCACGCCTACCCCCCGCAGTACCAGCACCCGTACGCCTACGCGTACCCACCACCGGGCCCGTACGGCTACAGCGACCCGTACGCGCACCACCACCATGCGCCGCCGCCGCCCCCGCAGTGGGGGCCGCGGTATGATTTGAACTATGCGTATCCGCCTGCGCCGCATCCGGGCTATGGGCCGCCGTATTATGAGCAGCCGCAGCCGCAGCCGCAGTACGGGGAGTATGGGCAGCAGCAGCAGCAGGGGCAGGGTGTGCCGCAGGGTGTGCCGCAGGGCGGGCAGGGGCAGGGGCAGGGGTATGGGCCGCCGCCGCCCCAGCAGCAGCAGCAGCTGGGCGGGAATGGCAACGGGACTGGGACGCCGCCGAATGGCGGGACGCCGGGGATGGTTGCGCCGGCGAATCCAGGGATGGTGCCGCCCAGCGGCGGGATGGTGCCCCCGAGCATGGTGCCGCCCAACCCCAACATGGGGCCCATGCCACCGAACCCGAACCCCAACGCGCACGCGCCGCGGGGGCCGCCGTACCCGGCGTACCGTCCCTACGCGCAGCCGCCCCCGCCCCCGCCGTATTACGGGTACTCGCAGCCCGTGCCACCGCCGCAGCAGCAGCCACAGCACGAGGCGCACGCGTGGGGGACGCCGCCGAGTGGGTTTGGCGCGCCGCCGCCGCCGCACCCACAACAGCAGCAGCAGCAACAGCAGGTCTGGGGCGAGTACCCGCCCGTGCCGCAGCAGGTGCAGCAGCAGCAGCAGCAGGCACCGGTGATGGTGCCGAGCAACGTTGGTGTCGGTGTCGGTGCGAACCCGCAAACGAGTGCTAACCATGGCGGGAATGGAAACGTGGTGCAGGCGCCGCAGGGGCAGGTCGGCGCGCTGCATAGCCCGAATGCGCGCATTGAGCTGGCGCCGCTGCAGTCGCGCCCGAGGGAGGACGACGGCAATGATGGTGGGTCAGGGAGGAGTCCGACCTCCGCTGGCGGGCATGCTGTCATTCAGCTGCGGAGCAGCAGCGCCGGACGAGGTGGCGGGAGAGATAGGGACGGGGGAGCGGGGAAGAAAAACCCGCTGAGCATTGGGAGTATTATTTCGGACGAAAAGCATTGAGCGGGATGCCCAATGTGACGAGGCGGTGAGCGATGACAAGAACGATGGACGATGAACGATATGTCGGTGGGCATTCGTTCGTTCGATAATGCTTAATGCCTAATCCACAGGGATATGGCGGGATGGTTTCCTATCCGCATCTACTACACCTTTTTCGTTTCCTTTTACTACAAAACTCATCTACCCCTCCACATTTACTCGCTATCTACATGCCTATGTCTCCTCTCCCCCTTTATCTTTCTCCCTTTATCTTTCTTTCTTGATTCTCTCACTCGTCGTCAGTTGGCATCCAGAAGGACACTGGTTGGCACATACATACTACTGATCGCTGCTTTCTCCCTCTCTTCACTTTTTCACTGGGCGGCTGTATTATTACCGGGTGGATTTTCTGTAACCCACGTCATATGTACAATAATGAATACTAGAGGTTTTTTTCTGTCTGCGTTCTTCGTTCTCAGCTTGGCTGATGGTGTTTTTGTTAGGCTAAATTCTTGCGGAGCCGACATCTTCTCTGGATTCTTGCTAGATCCGACGTGAACGTTGCATGAATTCGGTATTTGGCGGAACCGGGAAATCTCTCAGGCGGACGAGAACTGAAATCCCGGAGAGGAAAGATGAAGGCTCGCCGCGGCCCTCACCTTGATTCCAAGAACCCGGGTTCTGCACATGTGCACCCAAGCTTGGCGCTCTGCAGCCATCCATCTTCGAGGGCGCGAAGTTAGACGTTGAACCCCGAGTCTATTTTGGCGCCAATAAACGGGGCTCCGCTGATGCGTTTCCCAGTGGGAGCGTATTCAGGGAACGGGGTCCAGGAGTTTGGAGTGGATTGGTCCTGACGTTCGTATTTCCGACTGGATCATAGAATAGTCCCGACTTGGGTATTTTAGTGGGGCATTCAATGATCATTTCCATTCGAGCAACGAGGTCAGACCAGTCAGTCATGTACATTCGACGAAACTAGGCACATGAACTTGCTTGGAGCATCTCAGTTTTTTTGTTCATGGCACCGCCTGTGTGGTTTGCTCCGCTAGTCGGTACGCGTCTGTTTCAGTAAGTAAGCGGTCTCCCGATGGCGCCCTAGCTGAATTTGTGGACCGCAGTACTCGCATTCTGGAAGCAGTTCGGTCTTCCGCGATGAGATCAAGCTGTGCAATTTGGTCGACGACATACAGGCGTTACAAGTACAAGATAATGCTGCCAGACAGTGACACAAGTAAAAGAGAAACAATTCGAACTACTTCGTGGCGCCACCTTGGCCGCGGAACACATTTTGGCCGCGCAGGGTTCCTTGGCCGTGGAGACCGTAAACGAGCTTTCTCCATTCTGCCTTGGTCTCGGGGTGCGCTTCGCGAGAAGTGAAGTTCGTGAAGCGATGAGTGTCGCGCTCGGTGAACTCCTGCTTGTTGATGTTCGTAAAGTCGACGTAGACGCCTCGAGAAATGGCCATGGTGCCCGTCGCGAGCGGCGTACCCCTCACGATATCATTCAGGAGGCCAGGGCCGTGGGCATCGGCGTCTTTGGTATCCCTGTAGATCGCGACCTTGTAGCTGGCGCCAGAGACGAACTACTTGGTGCTCAATGCATCAGCCGGCTGCATGGCTACTTCCGGGCGGAAGACGCTGAGTAGGAGGTCTCGCCTACCCTGAGCAGCATCGAGCAGGACGCCGGGGTCGAACTCCTTCGCATTGAACCCAGGTCGCATGTCGCTGAGGGTGATCTCGGCGCACATCTGTGCGTTGGGCGCCTTGACGAGAGCGTGGTCGATGTAGAGACGGTTATTCACAGTGAACAGATAGAACGGGACGAAGGAGGACGGATAGTCGTCGTCGCGGTAATAGGAGTCAAGCGGGGTGTTCTTTACCACCTGAAGAACGGAGACCTGCACATTCTTGACCACTGTCTCGGCGCCGGAAGCATCCCTGGGGACACTGTCAGCCTACAGGTCGGAACAGGTACGAGGATGACCACTCACTGCGTGCGGATCGTGGCTTGGAAGGAGGCGCCCGGCTTGGCGATGTCGCTTACGTTCGTGTCTTGTTCCGTAGCAAGAAAAAGGACGTCGTCTGACGCTACCTTTTTGGAGGCGGATCCAGAACGATCGGTAATCTCCGCGCTGAGGATGACTTGGAAGCGACCGTTGGCATTGTGGAAGTATGGCCGGTAGATCAGGAACACCTTGCCAGTGCCAGAAGACATGTTGGCGTCATATCCCTGGAGAACGAAAGACTGGGTCTGCGGTGCAATGGTGTTGCGTGTGATGACATGCTGAGCGACTCATTGGTTTTATGTGTCGCTTTGAAATTTATCTGGAACATACCTTCATTTCCTCTTCCAGGATGTCTTGGAAGATGCCCGCGAGCTTCCCGACGAAGTCGCCGGCGGTCTGGAAGGGCGACATGACGACATTTCGAAGGACGAAGAGGTCTTGGTTCGACTCGGTCTCCAACTGCAACCTCTCCTTGAAATGCTTCACGCATGCGCCGTAATCGCCAACCTTGAATGTCGTGGCGGACAAGAACATCGGGATCCCCTCGGGCTTCTTATTCGGAGTCGTAATGGAGAGTCGCTTAAAGATAGCGTTGTTCAGGTAGTTGGCCTCCTCGACGTCGATGTTGGCTGCATCGTTGATGCGGAAGTTGCAGGCAAACGCATTGATATTGAGGTCCGAGCCAAGCGTTTTCAGCAGCGCCATGGCGCGTTCGTCTTGAACGACCGCTTCGTTCGATTTCCCAAGGATGTGCGTTCGAATAAAGTCCTTTTCCTTGGCAAGCTCAGCCTGGTCCGGCTCCGAACTGAGTGGATTCAAAGGGACGACTATGAACGGGTCTTTTTCAACAGACATGGCAGCCCAGTGGGCGGCAATCTGCGGCGCAGAGGTCAACTCTCCTGGCTCACACACTGCAGGACTCGGCCACTTACTCTGCGACACGACCACGAGACTTCGCCAAGCAGGGCGCCGTGACCATATTTGTGTAGGCCGATCACTTGATGGTGCATGTAGGTCGCGACTGCGGCCGCACCAGGTTTACTGCCAAGCACACGTCGTCAACACCCACTCAGCAGTCGAGGCGAGCGAACTGATGTACCTTCCTTCGACACCGTACACACCGATGCTTTCTCCCGTGTCCGACTGCTGCAGGTACGGCGCGCTCCATGTGACGAGGTACCGCATCCGCCCATCGCGATAGCACAGTCCGCCGGCGGGGTACGGGATGTAGCCAGCCTTGTGCGGGTCGATTGTGATGGAATCCGTACGAGCAAGGGCTTCGAACTGACGGACGGTCGATGGGCGGAGGGTCTCGGTCGGCACGAAGTCGCGGCTGGGCTCTTCCTTGGGCGCGCGGCCGATCGGGCCCGCCCTCTCGCGAATCATGGAGGCAAAATAGCCACCCCAGGCGGCATCCGCGTGGACGAGGAAGCAGAGACCCTTGGCCTCGAACTCATCGCGCATATCGAGGATCTCATCGAGCGGGTCGACGCAGCCTTCTTCGGTCGATCCAATGATACCGACAACGGCGAAGACGGGAATCTGCTTGTTCAGACACCTGCAGGGGTATCAATTAGCGACAGAGGAGGAACATTATAATAGAGACCGACGAACTCTTGGAGGTGCCCGCGGAGGATTTTCGTGTCGATATGGGCGTTGATGTCGATTGGAACGTCAATCATGTTCTCGGAACCGAGTCCAGCAAGGGCTGAGCAGATTCATGTGAATGCGCGAAATGCAGACACAGATGTAGCGCACCTGCCCCCTTCGGCCAAGAATAATGCTTGGTGGCGGAAATGAAATAGCGAGGCGAAGTCTTCATGCCCCACTCTTGTTCGACGGCCTGCTTGCCCCGAGTCTGGACGATGTAATTGCCCAGGACGGCGTCCAAGTAGGTCGGAGTGATGCCGTACTCGGCCTCGAGACGCCTGGGAATGTCGAGGATGGTCTTCGGGGGAAGGTTAAGAAGCTGCCATAAGTCGAGTTTGGAAAGGAGCTCCATTTCGGACGAGACAAACGAATTGGGCAGGGGGACCTTGAACGTATCCGAGATCAAGTAAAGCTCTTTTCCGGGCTTCATGGCATCACGGAGCGATAGTGGGTAGTACTTGAGGTTACGAGCTATCCCAATACGGAATTATTACAGAGTTGACGCCAAAGCATGAGATCGAACTTACCGACCCTGCAATCATGGTGGGAGCACGTGAGCGAGGAATGCAGAGAAACGCTCCGAGGAAGCAATACTCACCAAATAGACTCCAAGTTGGCCACGGTGCCATCGCAAGCGATGTGCCCCCAGTAAAGTGGCTTGCCATCAGAGTCGTTCTCGTTGTAACCCAGCATCTCGCACATGTCATGTCCAACGTCGATCTCTAAAAGCGTGGTGATGGGACTGGCCTCAAACGCTACGTTGTTCGGGTTATTGAGAACTGTAGCGACCCAGCCGAGGATACCCGGCAAGCCCATCTCGAAGGACATGTGCCCAGCATAACGCTGAGAGAAGAAAGGGATCGAGTACGCGAAGAGGTATGTGGTGAGGAGCTCGAACTGCTTGATGAGCTCGTCCTGATGTTTTTGGAAGGTTGGCGACGCCTGGATGCTCTCTGTGATGAATTTCTAGTAAAAGCCGCATGAGTACGCGTACTGAATCGTCGCCGAAAAAAAGGACAAACGCCATCATCAGGGTAATAAGCGAGACGAGAGTCCTTCTGCAAGTTGACAGCCTGCTCGAATAGCTTCTTCAACATGTCCGCGTTCTCGCCCTGAGGTCCAAGAAACCAAGCTGAAACAGCATCGTGGAGGTTCTCGTTTACGCTGTCGGAGTATGCGCGGTGGGGCATGGTGTGGAAGAGCCGATGTTGACTGCGAGGAAGAGGCCGATATATATACCGGCAAGAGTCACATCTCGACTGGAGTTCGTGTGCGCCACCATACGGTCACCGAGCTCATGTGGCCCAGGAACATTTGAGGGGACGGTCGCCGCTGGCCACCTGAGCAACTGTAATGTGAAGAGAGAAGTCAGGCGAACACCCAAGTTTTGAAATGGAAGCGACCACGAAACCTACGGTACATCATATATTCGCAGGCCCCTCATGTGCCCCAGTAATATCTAAGGATGTTGGTCGTCTTGGTCCTTAATAAAAAATTTCCAGACTTTCCCTGACAGCTTTCAGGGAGATGCTGTCAGGTCCAAGGAGCAAAGACGGAGTAAAGACGAGCCTACTGGTACAGCTGTTCCCAGCGAAGCCACTCGGAAGCTCCGTTACATATGAGGGAGAGCACACATTCACAGGCTCCTTATTTGCCCCAGTAACATTTGAGGGAACGACAGTCAAAGTCTGTATAAAAATATTCTTGAGAGCCTTCAGGGATATAAATCGGTCGAAGGCGCAAAGGCGGAGTAGAAGATTGACCTTCTGGTATAGTTGTTCCCAGCAAAGCAACTCGCTGCGAGTCATTGCTGCCACGATGAACCTTGGCTGACACCCTCACAGGCGTCTTATGCGCCCGAGGTATGGTGCAGTGGCCGGCTGGTCGTCTCGGTATCCGTGTCAAAAATATTCTTGACAAGATATCCAGGGATGAGAGGGGGAAAAACCTGAAAGGACGGGTCCGAGTCGAACTAACTCGTATCAAAGGTCAGAACGAGGGCTTTCTATTTCACTAGACGAAAGGACGTACCGTTGGTGATTTAATTCAGACTCGCCCAGGGCCTGAAGGAGGGGGAGGAAACAGGAGTTGAATTGAAGCCCGTATGCGAAACATGCGAGGTGAAATGCCTTGCACATTCATCAAAAGGGACGCCTATTGAAATAGAGGTTGTTTCACGCCAGAAGGCAAAATCTTTTGCATTAGTGCGGTCTGTACTGGCTACATTAAGTAAAATTGCACGGGTAACGACAAGCCGGAAGCAGTTACGTCGGGTGGGGAGATGTAGAGGGAATATCCGGAAGAGACACACTGGGCGTGGAGGAAGGAGCTGCGGCACGGCGGGGGCTGGGGGACGAGGAATGGATTCGAGCGTGGCGGATGAAGACGGCCCGGATGAAGATAGCATGGATGGGACGCGATGTCGCCGGGACGAGGTGGAGGTGTGACGTGGGGACGCGAGCGGGGTGTGCATGCACGTAGATGACGGAGTGAGCAGCGAAGACGCGGCGCGCGAGGTGACGTGCAAAGTTTGCAAACGGGGATTGGACACACCACGCGCGGTGGGACCCGCGCAAGGGCGGTTTGGCCGCGCTGATCGGACGTTAATAAGGCGCGACGGGCGGAGGTGTGCGAGGGCGGACACTGAAGAGGCGCGGGAGGTACAGCACGGCAGGGAGCGAGCGACTACGCGGGCACGGCGGCGGATGAGTGCGGCGGCGGTGTGGTTGCGAGATGGGAGGGCAGTGCGGTGACGTGGGGCGAGGAAGGGAGCGAGACGAGACAAGACGAGACGGCGGAGGGGACACAGAACGGAGACGGGTGGGCGGCGTGGTCGGAGGACGGGAAGGGCGTGGTAACGAGGAAGCGGTTGCATGGGCGGTGGCGAGGCGGAGGCGCTATGGGAAGTGCGTGCGCGAGCACCGTGCACGGGTGTGGGACGTGCGTGACGGGCAGAAGCTAGGGGCAGCCAGAGAGCGCTCGCGGGCGCGGGGAGGGTCGTCGGCGAGATGGACGCGGGACGGGCAACGCGATGCGGAAGGGTGCGTTGATTGTCTCACACCACTTTCCCACGCTATTGACACCCTCTTTTCTGCTGCTTTTCGTACTCTACGCCTCGGAACCGTATTCCATCATTTACTTATATTCAAAAACCACTCTAGCCTTACTGGATTACCGGTTCTCTTGAAAAACCTACCAGCCTAATGGCAGTACACGTATTTACGACCTTTACGGTGGGGCAAATAACACCCCTCTTGTTAAAATTCAGCTGCACAGTCAACAGAGAATTGGCTGAGCTTCTGCGGCGAAAATGTAGTCATGATCAACATTCACACAGCATGGTGCGGGGACTTATATCCGACTAGTTCGAGCAACAGCTTTTTGCACTGAAAGCAATGTGACCCATTGTGGAAATCAATTTCCTTGTTCCTCTTTGTTCTTTATAAATTACGGTTATTGAAAGCCTAAAATCGACATCAGTAATACCTGGAGAATGTAAGACAAACCTCTACGATGCATGGGGGCGGGCCTTGGGGTTGCAATATTGCCAACGGACAATTCGCTCTACGGCTCGACTTCACAGAGAAGACCGCACGACTACAAGCAAAAAAGAAGGAGTAAATGCGATGCTAACGAGCGGAGTAGAAATCGTATAGCTAATTTGCTGGACCGGTGCCGGACGCCCAGGCACCCACCGGTGACCACATCCGGTTGCAAGCCGGCGTACTCGTTAAGTGAAGCAAAAAATGTATTTCGATATAGATTCCATTGCAGAATAAATGAGTCTCTTGTCTCGCACTCTCCATCTCATCACGGGCAGGACCCAATCCTCTAGTTCCAGGTTTGAACCCGGTCGGCCATCTCGGCGATCGTTCGCGGACTTTGTCCGAGGTCCCAAAGACTTCTGGTCAATTGAATGATGTTTCCTAACGTTCTACTCTTGATTCTGCTCGTGACTCGCGCCGGGCCTATTGCTCCCCAGAATAGTGACTGAACGCCGAGTAAGGAGATGAAACGACAACCTGATATTTCTCCTCAACTCCAGTAGTTTACAAACTCGCAAAAAATACGATACGGTCTCGGTACTAGATTTTACAATTCTGAGAAACCCCATTTTTTCGTGTGTGGCGGTTTCGACGTCGACACGGCTCACTCGGTCATGTTGTTCTTGACGATCGAGAGTCCAGAGATACCAGCTAAAGGCGTCGGAAATTAGTATACTCATTACCAGTGGCAAGAAGATGTTACTTTGGGCACTACCGGCAGTTTCAAAGCCAGCCAAGGCCATCGGGTTCGAAACGGAGAAGAGAGTACCGGAGGCGAGACCGTTACCGCCACCAAATGGCTAGGCAGTTGAAGTAAAGAATGAATATCAAGAAAGCACTTCACGAAAATAAATTAGACGTACTCCAGCGACTCTGATAGCTCCGGTACTAGTATCCATAATCACGAACTGCACCTGGATGAGGAGACTCTGGTTGTAGTAAGGATAGCTCCCGGCGAAACCGCAGATCTGGGAGACGATCTCGTTGGCTGGGTGTTGTGATAATTATTGTCAAATAGACTGATGATTAAACGGATAGCCCACCGCTAAGAACGATGCTCTTGTAGTTGGGGGACGTCTTGGTAAGAGGGGTGCCACGGGGGATTACCTTGGCACTTCCGTCGCTCAGATGGTAAGTGGTCGTGATACCGTCAACCACCCAGCCGGCCATGACCTCAATCTGCTTGATAGGGTGCATTGGGTCAATCACAAGGCCGGGATCGGTGTTCGGGAAGTTCGTCGCTGCCAGTCAGGTTAACGCAAGGTACAGTGACACCGCGAGTAAACGACAGACCAGCTTGATTATCGTTGAACACGGTGCCCTGGGCGCCACCGAAGTTAGAGGTCTGGACGACGACGGGCTTGCTTTGGTACATGCTGAGGATCGAATGGGTTGATACTGTTGACCGACAGAGATGAGCTTCTTAATATATGTGGGGTTTGCGAACCTCGACCATTTTGAGCAGTCCAGCTTTCCGAGAAGGGGCGCATAAATCCTCCTCAGCACCGGAGACATGTGAAATGAGGCGGCGGCGGCGCCACACGCATTCCAATAGGTCATTCTCTTACAGCTTACCCGACGGTGAGATAATGGCGGTGGCGGAAACAGTTATATGGAGGCCATGTGCGGACATTTCATGGGGAAAGGAGGGACTCCGTTTTTGATCATCACCACGAATAAACAAACATAACGGGTTTCGAGAATCCGAGCATTTCGGAATCCGGATGGCTTTGAGAAAGTCTATGTTACCCCACACAGTCATCCCCAGACAGGCATATGAAGGATAAGTGAAGGTCGGTGCTAGAACGGAAGCGATCGTGCAATGTTCCATACCATAGAGGAGATTTTTATCTCCGCCAAATCCCTAAGGATAAAAGTCGTTCTGAACTTCTTTGCCCGAACGCAAGAATGTACCATTTGTCCTGTACCGGAGACTTGAGTTCGGTTCTTCAGCGGCCCTTGAGAAGCGCAGGTGAGAAAAACTTATTTCGGTTGTACACTGCTGCATCGGTTGCACTTGTAACATAACATGTCTGCCCGCACCTGTCGTGGAAGAGCGAAGACCGCATGTATATAAGCCATATATTCTATATCCCACTGTCCCGGAGAAAGCAACAAGCAAAAATGCTGAGCGTTTGTTGACGCAGTTGGCCATCCGGAAATTGTTTGCGGCACCAGGTGTTTTTCAGCATAGACCAATTCCCACAAGGACGTTCACCCACGATCCTTGAGACAATCGGAAGAAAAGTGGGGTTTGGAGATAAAGTAGAACGACGCACATGCTCTGCGGCTCTTGAGGTGCCGTATTTAGAGGTCATCTGCTTTGGTCTTGCGATTCAAAATGGGGCGCATGGAGCTGCCCAGTGCCAACTGCCAGCCGTTCTTCGAAGTTCGAACTTCGACGAACATCGAGAATCGAGCGCCGCGAGTCTATACTATATCGCGCTGGGATCCTGGCCACCTAAGGGGTTTGAGCCCAATTTCGATCTTACACAGGGGCTTTTCCCAGGTTCGTGGGGCCTAGTCAATAGGCACACATCCTGCGAAGAGATTGAGCATATTTGTGATAATTTTGGTGCCGTTTTGAGTGCCCAACGAATTTAATTTCCAAGGATTTCCCGAAAAGGTAATTGACAGGAATCTTGGCCACCCTCAGAAACCCATTGTTGGGGGCGAATGAGGGCCCACACCGTTTACCATAGTGCATATGGGATTCATATAATTTATTTCAGGCACTTATATCATACATTGGGCCTCACAAAAGTGGAGTAGCGGAGACATTTTACAAAAGCCCTCGGCGGCGGGATCTATACTGTCATCTAAATCGGGTTGGTGCGTCAGTGGTAACACATTGTAGGCCAAAATAAGTAACAGGGAGGTTTATTGGAACCCAATGGACCCACCTGAAGGCATATCTCTACTTCCAAGGTGTACTGTTGAGAACCCGACATTTAATCTTTTTTCCAGCGTCAAATGGGTGGTTTTCTATCTGTACTCACATCAAGAGGGAGGGGGAAGCGTTCAAGGAGCGCAGTATAGATGATATGGATGCCTTACCTATCAGCATGGATAGTCGAAGGTGTTGGAACCATAGTCTTCAAGGGTCCTTCAGTATCTCGAATATAAAAGTTCGATCGGCAGGTTTCTGTTCCAATTGTGTTGGTGAATTTGACCACGGAGGGCAAGTCTTCCACTGGGTGCTGCATACCAAGAAGGAACCCCCAGGTTCTAGCAGAAGAATGAGCCCCCAAAGTTCTGAATCCACTGCGTATTGGTTGAGAAATAAGGGAGACAGTCGCACAGAGTAATCAAATTGATATTCTCACCCTCCGGATCGCGATCAATCCGGGCACAGCTTTGGATCAACTTATCACTTTGGGTTGAAATTTGGTTTCAAGATGTGCAATGGGTCATATTTCATTGTGAAAATGTGAAGGGAACATATTACACACCCAGAGTCCTATATTTGACTAATGGTCAGGATCCTAGTGTGGCCAGGATCCTAGTCACTGATAGTACCACCTTCGTCACTTCAGCTAATTTTGAGAAAGTTAGTCACCTCATGTAAGACGGGTGGGTTTGAGGTATTCTTCGTCACTTGAGACTGCCGGCAGTGAATTTTCGTCAGTTCAGATTCCCACTGTGAAAGCTTGTCAGTTTGTGTCAGTTGTCATGCAGCCGGTGCCATCATCAGCTTTCTTTGTTCTCTGACCACCACCACTTTCGTTCACCACTACGTCGGGGCAGGGGGTGAGGGAGTGTGCAGGGTGCGAGCACAGCAAGAAGAGGAGGGTGGAGAGGGATAGTTCAAATGGGACGAGTGTGAATGACAGTCAGAGCAGGGCGAGTGCGAGTGGCAGTGAGAGCGGAGTGACGTGGCGGCAGAAAACACAGGGAGTTGTGCCTTGACGGTAAAAGGTGTGTAATTTTCTACTCCCTTCCTTCACTTGGTCTGCCCACCAGCTCATCATTGTCTTTGTCATTTCAATCTCCATCTCTACTGCAACAATCCACTGGCAAGCTTCACAGCTCTCCACGCATGAAACGGCAGAACAACATAGTGGATGCCCGCGATGAAGAGCATGGGGTTGAGGTAGGTGTTTGTCACTTTTGGCTGGGTTTCTTTACCACTGCACTGCAGGTCCACTCGCCACTGCAAGTACTGCTGCAGCTGCAGACACGACGCGCCTCGTGATTTGTACTCAATCAACACAAATCCCGCCCCACAGCGACTGAAAGCACGCTGACCGCACCACCGCAACTCCAACTTGCATCTGCATGCGTGCCATGAATGCTGCCCGCATCCGTGGCCACAACCTCGCACATCAACACCACTCCATGCAAAAACTCGTCCAACACTGTCAAGGCTGTGCCTCCTTGCATTACACAGCCGACTCGCACCCTGCTGCACCCATGCATGTCCATGCGGTACACTCTGTTCATACACACACTTATTACTCATTCACATGGTAACCCATCATTCACGCAGGCAATTCATTGTGTTTGTATTGTTAGGAGGGTTGTATACAGCTAAGCAGTAGGTAGCTTGTATCTGTAGTCATTGCTGAATATATTGATTTCTGTTTGACTTGTTCCCTCAACTTACCCACCCCACTGCTACACCGCAACGATACCACTCGATAGAATCGTTACAGTGTGGCTGAAATGTTGAACTGACGAAGCTTCACAGTCAGAAATTGAACTGACAAAATTTTGCAGCTGGGAATCTGAACTGACAAGAATTCACCGTCAGCAGTCTCAAATGATGAAGAATACCTCAAATTTGCCTAATTTACATGAGGTGACTAACTTTCTCAAAATTAGCCGAAGTGATGAAGGTGGCGCGAACTTGAGCGCTGCAGCGATACCGTCGGCTAAAAACTTGGCACAAAGCCTCGAGGCGTTTCATAACTGCTGCTCAGAAACTTGAAGCCCCACTTTCGACCAAAGTTAGCCTCCAGGACAAATCACACCGAAAATTGCCAAAATTAAGCAGGACCGATTGGCAACTTGAACTCTAACGTACCGAATTAAGAGCCAGCTTGTCAGCAACGGCCTCTGGGTCGACTAAACAGTGAGTAACCCGGCGAGAACCCCAACCAGGATAAACCCGATAGACACTAGTAACTCGTGTGTTCCCCGAGCAGTAGGACCAGTCGTACGATGTCCTCCCTAGGAGGTCATATGTCGTAGATTGGGATGCGAGGTGGAACCCAGAACAAGTCAAAGAGGGTGTGGTATCCACTCAGGTATACAACCCGGGGTGTGGATACAACCCGTAGTACAATGTGGAGGAAGCGGGGCAGGGTGGAGACAATGTCTATGTCAAGCCAAGGTAGAAGCCTGAGATTAGATGAGGTAGAATCTACTGTATATGGAGACTCTACCGTGCTTATATAGGCTTCTAATAAATTAAAGCGATCACAGTCAATCGCGATCAGTTCCTGTACCGCAGCGTTAAGGAGTGTTAATGCTGATACTCCCAGACTCCTTTTTGTTGGTTTCCGTGGTGTTGGAGGACTTAGGAGACCCGACATTCGGGTTTCCTAATCCTGAGTGTCATCGTATCTAGTGGTTCAAACCCCGATCAGTTTGTAACCACTCATGTACTTCGTGTACTCTTCTGTGTCAGCCATTGGTGCGTCCAGGGACTAGGATCTGTCTGTACGGGTTCCTAGTCCCTAACATTGTCTGTATCCCGTGGCACAGACTCCCCAAGTCTGCAGTTTTTAGAATCCGAGGCCGGGTTTCAACCGTGAGAAGGTCACATGGTGGCGTCATGAGAGTCCTGTGCCACTAAGACGCGTCTGTAACCGTACAGATGCGTTGCGTGAAAAAGTAGAACCTGGGTGATTCATGACACAGCTCGCCTGAAATTGAAACAGAATTCTGTAGTGTCAGTATTAGTAGAGGCAGAATTGAAACCATCCCTTTCAGTATGAGTTTCAGGCGGGCCGACAGGGGAAATGGATTTTCTAGTTGTGCCTTTTTTTCACTGTGGGAAGAAATGACAATCAGTTGAGTGATGACTCAATCAGAATGACATTTCATCAATCAAGCTGAGTATGCCAGACCTGACTGTATTTTCACTCACTCAACTCGATTCAGCGGATTATAGTTGAGTAAAATACCTTCATCCTGAGAGGTATTTATCCAATTTTAAAAAATCTTCCACAAGGCTCTTCCCGCTCAAATTGACCTATGAGAGGCCAAAAGACATGCACACCGCAAAAAGGGAATATTCTATCTGGCAGAAAATGTTTCAAAATGTGATAGTTTCACCTGTCAATAAAACTTAGCTGAATATGTTATTAAATGCATTGCCTTTGGCTTGCCACAAAATGTTGCGGAAAGCAAAGAATTAAGGTGTGATTTCACCCTGGTTGAAAGTAAAAGATTCAACTGCAGTCTTAACAGAAAATGTTGCTGAAATCAATAGAGTCAGCTGTGCTTCCACCTTGCAGAAAGCATTACATTCAGTGTGCAGCAGAAAACAATACATTCGGCTACGTTTCCGATAAATCTGAGGTTATTGCTGAATCTTCTTGTTTTGGGACATACTGAAAGTTCGGCTGAATATAATGCATTCATCTCAGCTGAATCTGATCAGTTTCACCTTCTGCAGTGAAAGTAATACTTTCTACTACACTTTCGGCACACACCGAAACAGTAAGATTCCGCAACAACTTCGGAATTATCGGAACCGTAGCTGAATGTATTGTGTTCTGCTGCACACTGAATGTAATGCTTTCTGCAAGGTGGAAAGCACAGCTGACTTCATTGATTTCAACAATATTTGCTGTTAAGTTACATAAGCATCCATGATTTACGAAACCCGAATAAGTATTGTTCCCAAAACGGCTGTAAGCAGATGCCTCGTATCAGTATGTACATTTTATTTTCACACCACCGCCGTGTGCTAATTTTCGAAAATGTTAAAACCCTCAACGTAATACTTTCCTGATAGCCGCTGTGGAAGGGGGGGATGAACCACTCGTTGTCCTTCCTTCCCGCCTCTATTACCCCTGTAGAGTACGGAAGATCAGTCATCGGACTGATGAAATGCTTGCTCGGTGTCTACAACAGCAGTACTAGTTTAATCAAGATCCAATGAGCAGAATGCAAGTTTGCTTGATTAAGGCAAAAACACAACTACTAACCAAATCCTAACTACTTTCCCCTTGAATGGTTTAGACTGTGCCGCCGAGTACGGGTCTTTTGAACACTTTAAGAAGGTTCAAGGAGCACAGATAGTCCAACAAAGGTTGCGAGGAACACACCTGTTTAAGGGTTGAGTCCGAAGTGCAAGGTTGATTTAGAGTATTAGACCTCTTTGAGCAATGCCAAACGAGTGCCTAAGCCAACAAATCGAGTTTAAAAGCTTTACAAGCTTGAGCCAACAATCCCAAATCCTAACCAAGGTGCCGTGTTCTCAAATCCCAAATAATAAGCCTTCTGAGGCTACTGTAGTGCGGTGCCGTGTTCTCAGTTCCTAACAAGCTCTCTCTAGCTTCTTAACCGTTTCCAATCCCAAAATCCCGAGCCAACAATTGATATTTAGTTACTTGTGCAAACAAAACAAAACTTCTTAACAAAGTCAGTCCTGGGTGACAAGTCCTGAATCTCCGTCGTTTATCAAGCAATACCCGGTAAAGGCTACTGCTCTTAGGGACAGAAAGTCCAGTGCCTATCCGTGCGAAAACTTCCTCCTTATATACTGTACAATTATGCTTACAATACGATGATTATTCTACTCGCTGGTATATGAGTAAGGTGTCCGTAGTTAATCATGTGTAGGTAAATATATTAGGATCCTCGTGTATTGACCCCTTAGTGCTTGAGTGTGTCCAGTGTGACTGTTTCCTGTTCAATCGTGTTGACAGTCCCATCTTCTATCCTCGTGTCCCCCGTTCAGGACCTTCAGTATTAGGTAGAGGAAGGTGCTGGCTTTAAGCCAGTACCTTAATCAGCCCAAACTGCCAAGTGGTTGTGGAGATATGCGAGCTACCATCCTGGCCTGGTTCAAGTAACCAAATCAGGATGGCAACAATGATCGGATAGTTGATAAGCGAAGTCCAGCCGCAGTCGGAATAACCGGCTACCGCTAACCCCGAGTCACCTGATCCGTCACGCAAGGCTCCGTTTGTAAATCAAGCACAACAAAGCACTTGAACACCTAATCAAGACCCCACAGTGGTGCCCCAGATCATCAGAGAGTATGATTAATATTGCCCATGTTGTTTGTGGGCACCGCGATGCCTTGATTAAGCAGCGATGCTTAATCTTAGCAATTAAACCCTTAATCATGGATGTCAGCCAGTATGAACTTTCCAGTTAGTGCATCCCAGGCAGACTTGATTAAGGTCCTCATGCAGGATCAAGCCCTGATTAGCCATATAGGACTTATGCTAATCCTTTGGAGCAGCATGCTACGTGATTAAGGCAGAAATTGGCAAATTCCTTGCTATTTCACCCATGGTCCGTTTCACAGCTTATCACCGATTGTTTAGAACATTTAAAAATAAAAACAGTTGGAGCCTTAGTTTTGGGTGACTCCCCTTTTATAAACTCAATCCCTTCTCTGTTGCGACAAAATGTTACCTTGAAGGTTGGACTGTGAATGGCAGAAACTTACTAACCTATTTGGTAGTAGTTTAATTCCCATTCATTGGACGGATTGCCGGAGCGAAGCAGTGGCACGTCTTGTTTAATGTTATCAACCCGAGTCACGACATTTAATTTGATCGATTTGATCCCATTAGTATTCAATCTGTACTGCCTGCTAAGATTCTCTCACCCGTGTCCTGCGTCTCAGTGTCTTTCTCGCTCAGCCCTACCTGGGCTAATGTCGTAGTCGTCCAAATTCAATGGGCTACGACTCCTCTGCTTCGGTGCGTTGCGTTGTTGAGGAATGCCAGCGACCAGTCTGACAAGCTTAGATGGGGGTGGAATCCGTGGATTGAGCTCATTGATAATCCTAGAGCGCATCATGACATCAGGAAAACCGGCCAACTTGACAGCGTTTGACAGCGCTGCATAGCAGCTATAGTGTCTCTAGTAGCCAATGGCCATAGCTACATCCCTAATATGCAGCACTAGGACATTACTGTGGGACGCTTGACAGCTCCGCCCCACAACTATGGGATTCTAGCCAATACTAGGTTATTGCTGGCCTGTGTGCCAGCAGAAACACTACATCAGGAAAACCGCCTGAGGCTTTGCTTGCCCGCGCTCAATGGTCAATAACGATGAGGGCCCGGGGAACAGAAGACAATATAAAAATGTATATCAACTGTAACTATTACAAGAGCTGATGCTCGTCCTATATACTTGCTCAGTGTCACCACACCGCAGTGTATACATCCGACATGCCATCCGGGCTCGCACTATGCACCTGCTATATAGGGTTCCGTGGTGACCTTGCTGGCGCGTGATCACGGTACGGCACATTGTAGCCACTGAGCTGGCAGGCGTAGACAGCGGTCCTGTAGCAGTTGCTGCAGAGGACGGTGGGCACGCGCGTGGCTCTTCCGGAATGTCACTCAAACAAGTTACACGACATCCTGAGAATGGTGGTCAGTCAAGAGAGTCAAAAGCTGTGGAAGAAATGGCGTGGGAGATGAGTACATTCAAGGGCGGGCGGCCCCACATCCCACATTATCATCCCGAGTCGCAACCCTAGGCCCGACGTTGTGGCCAAGGCGAGAAGTAGATGCTTCGCATTGAGGGTAGCCCAGATCTCGCGCCCCCGACAGGTGACTGGTGGCGCGTCGTCGCTGCAACCAGTGACGAGGGTACACAGATCCATTCCATGGCATGTGCACGTCATTGCACCGTCATGCTCTTGTACGGGCCCCGAACATCCACATCTACGTCTGCAGTGTTATTGCTGCTGCGAGTCTGGTCGGCATCACCCTCATTCAGCCCCATCTCCACCACATTCACCTTGACCCATCGCATTGGTGCCACTCAGCGGTAAGCCCTCCATTCTGCTCAACACACCAGTGTCTCCCCGAATCCACGCGCACGCCACCGCGCCCAAACACCGTCCCTCCTCACACACTTTTCCGCCCACCACGCTCGCATTCACCCCACCACCGCGAAGATCCAGAGACTGAAAAAAAAGGAAAGAAGAAACGAAACACACCTCTGCTGAGTTACATTCGTCACCAGTACATAGATTATGCCTGTAGCGATGAGGCAAAAGACGGCGCTAGCGTTCTTGTTTCAGACAACTCTGGGGGGGAGTGTATTGGAAGATCTAGTTATGGAGAATAAAACGGAGCACACACTGTTTGTGTCCAGCCACCCAGTCGACCCGATGAGGTGCTCAGGTCATTGGCACTGGCACGCTCGCAGCAGTAAGGAGTAAAATCGGGAGGGGTCGAGAACAGTACCATGGTGTGGCGAGGTGTGGTGGCAGGAAAGAACCAACGTCAGACGTACACGTGCCTCGGGCGGACTTTAAATGCCGACGCCTGGTTGACTCTGCGAAACCCAACGCTGCACTGCGAAGCACCAGAGCGCTGCCTAGTGCCACACAGTGCTTGCTACGCGACCTGATAGTACTGTCCAGTACTATCAGGTGCTATGAGTCACTATGGACAGCTATGGACACTATGGCATCTATGGTCAACTATGGCTCGGCTACGGTTTTCCTGATGATGTACAGGATCAAGAAGGAGCAGAATATTGAAGCGGTCCCCCTGCCGTGCGAATACTTCGATCTCATCGGCAGAAGGAGCACTGGTGGGTATGTGACCAATACAATTGCAGTATCATCACTGGGAACTTATTTTACTCTCCACCAGGCTGATCTCGCTCGTGTTGGGGCGTCTTCGGATGCCAGTGAAGACCGCGATCGAGGCGTATAATAACCTTGCCCAAGATGTGTGTAGTAAATTGGAGGGGAAAAACTGTATATTCTGCAGTCCTACAAGCACCAGTATTTATGCCTACAAGAGAACAATGGTGTCCTAGGGCACTGCCAAGTTTCCCACTACAATAGTAACTATGCTTCAAGAAAGTAAAACACATTTGGACAATCGTTTCCACGGTTGAACAATGGTTGCTGTGCACAGCACTGCTCTCCGACACGTCTCAACTCATAACCAGGAGTCCAGCTCCATGGTAACATCCTCAACATGTTGGCTACACGTATCCTCCACATCATCCACCTACGTGGCCTTGACGGGCTGAATCCCAACATTCCCCCTCAGACCGGTAAGAGCCCAAGTCCGCGCGTGAAGTTCTCGTGCTTGGGTTTCGCCAGTGGCTTAGTGAATATATCGGCGATTTGGTCCTCTGTAGTGCAATACACAGGCTCAACCGTCCCATTCTCGATCTTCTCCCGAATGAAGTGATTCTGGATGTCGAAGTGCTTCGATCGAGCATGATATTGAGGGTCTCGGGCAAGCGCCAGCGCTGCTTGGTTGTCCTCGTGAATCACGGTGGGAGCTTCCTGGGCATAGCCTATCTCATCCAAGAGATACCTGCTCCAGACTGCAAACCGGGTCGCGTGCGCAAGTGCTGTGTATTCAGCCTCCGTTGACGAGGTCGCGACAGTGGTCTGCTTCTTCGAGCTCCACGAATAAGCGGCTCCTCCGAGCATAAATGCGTAGCCTGAGATTGACTTCCAGTCATCTGGGTTGGCGGCGTAGTCCGCGTCGCTGTAGCCCACAGAGATAATGCCGTCCTCGCGTGTGTTGCCATAGACTAGTCCATAGCTTCGTGTACCGGAGAGATAGCGAAAAACGCGTTTGCATGCGCTCCAGTGCTCGGGTCCCGGATTTGACAAATATTGGCTGAGTGTCGTCACAGCGTACGCAATATCCGGTCGCGTGCAAATGGCGGCGTACATCAGTCCGCCAATCATAGACTGGTACTGTCCACGCAGATCTGCTGGCACCGAAGGTGCGTCCCCTGAAACTTTGCGTAGTGTTACATTTGGGTCCATCAGAGTTGCAAGCAGTTTGGCATCGGTGAGGCCGTACTTCGCCAGCAAGGTTTCGATGTAATGGCGTTGAGAAAGAGTGATCGTTCTGGCATCACGGTCACGCCCAGTCAAAAGTCGGCCGGATAGATTGAAATAGTGTCGTTCAAATATGGCCATTATTACACTCCTGAAAATCTTCCTGATTTTCAAATTTCAGTGGGATTGCCACTCAAATTTCGAAGCAGGAAAAAAAATCAGGAAACAAATAATGTCCATATTTGAAACCCCCCCTCCGTGCATTTGACAACCAAGAGGCAAGCAGGAGCTTTCTCCTGCTTTTCTGCTGCTCAGCAATGCTCGGCATGCCCCCGGCCATGATCTCGGGCATTAGGCGGCCCCATCCAGCTCCAGCGTCTCTCCCACGCATCCCATGCGCATCTCACGTGCCTGCCACGCATCGGCCACGCGTCATACAGTTTCAGTGTTGCTTCTAGCCTTCATCCTGAGCCATGGCGACACGCCGCACAGTGTCTAAGCGCAAATGAGGGCCGTGGCCCGCACATTTTGTGAATGGCCTTTGCCATTCTTCTTAGGAGAGCAGACCATGTCCCTGAAGGACTCTGAGCAGAGGGAGAAAGGAGAATCCAACGTTGACGGCTGGGTCAGTGGCGTGGAAGAGAAAATTATGACATGAGACGCCGCTCCAAGTAAGCTGATCGCTGAGCATGAAGTTTGATGGAGGAGATCAAGCAGGAACAAGAGAAGGAGCTAAATAAGGAGTCCTGATTAAAGTAGGAGCCCATGATGCTCCTAATTTAATCAGGACTCTTTATTCGTACTCCTGAACGCGCTCCTGATTGTGAGTAGGGAAAAAATCAGGAGCGGTTTCAGGACGCGAATAATGGCATTTTTGAACGACACTAATGATTTGAGATAGAATGCCGGAAGCGGCAACCAAGTGGAATGATCTGAGATTGTTTATTGAAGGTGATCAAACCATCTCGTCTTATCACAGTCTTATCACAGTCACCAGTACCTAGTACTAGTAGTAGTACCACACCATCGCTCGCCTGAGTACTCATTTCATGGTGGGATCTAAATCACCTGATGTTGACAACATCTTCATTTCCTTCCCACCACCATGGCGCACGGCCTAGGGTCTCTCGGGTCGTCCCAACGTCGTCCTCCCTCTTTCCCAACTCCTTCTACAGGCTATCCACCACAGGACCCACAGAATCCCCTGCGGACAAAGGCAACAGGCGCACGATCCCCTCCTCTGCGATCTCACCTGCGCTGCATGCGTCCCGGCGCACCGTGCTGGCGAGCTACCAGCCCAAGGAGAGCGACCCCGACGACAAGAAGAAGACGGGGTACGTCCCTGTGTGGCTCGACGATGCGGACACACTGGGCACTATGAGGGGTATTTAAGACTAGTAAGTGCTTCTCTTCTCTTTGTATGATAACTCACACGCCTGGCCCCTCTTCCACTACCTCCTCTGGCAGGATGTCGCCTCCTCCGCAACAGACGTCTCCCAGGACACACACTACAAGTCCTATGCCCCAGCCAACAATGCATTCGTACAGGCCGTTGCAAAAGAATGGAGGGAGGGCGATTTGTATAAAAGCTTTTTTCATTGAAAAATATGAGGTTTTAGGATGAGTACGGAGGATGAGTATCCAAGACCAGGTTGAGGACGAAGGTTGCAGTGTTTGCATAGGTTGTATATATAGGTCTGAGGTTGAGAACGGTGTACAAGGTCGGGAATGTCAGGTCACGTGATCCTAAGTTAAGGTCCAGAACGGAGAGTTGGGATTGCAGAATGAGGTTGAGCATGAAGGTTGTGGTATGAGGTTAAGAAGGGCTTTATTTGATAATTAACTATGGTTGACCATGATAGACCATGGTAAACCATGGTTTATGATGGTCAACCATGGTTGGAAGGGATCAAAACCATGATCCCTCAGCCAATGATATCATTCCATTTCGATCAATTTTCATCGGCTAAGATCGACCATAGTTTACCATGGTCTACCATGGTTGACCATGGTTGGAAGGGATCAAAACCATGATTCCTTAGCCAATGATATCATTTCATTTTGCAATTTTCTTCGGCTAAGACCAACTGCCATTGTAAACCATGGTTTACCATGGTCTGCCTGGATCTACTATAATTTTTGTGATTCATTTTGCCAATTCTAGGCATCAATTACTGTCATTTCGGCGAAGTATACTACAGTTAAAATACATCAGGATATAATACACAAGACATGCTGGAGCGAAGCTCCGGCTGGTGCATGTATAACTTAGGAGATGAACAGAAGATTTTGGGAGGTTTCAGCTCTTGGTCGATATAATTATCTTAGAGTTCATAACACCAGTCGTAGTGGACGACAAATAACTACCAATGCGAAGCAAAAGTCTTCCATCAATCTTCCATCGTACAAAAAGTGCCGTTACCACCGATTGAATCTAGAAAGAGGATTAGGATAAGTTGTTTTGTGTTCGGCCTTACAGTAATTATACACGTACGAAGATTGACATTACAAAGTCCAGCCGAACTTTCGGTGGGTAAGGCAAACACCTAGCGGGCCGACGCTGCGAGGTGGAGACAGTTCAGTGTGAGGAATAACGAGCCAGGTGTGAACGAAAACGCACCGGGAGAACCTCACCTCCAAAACAGTACTGAGTTCCGGCTACGAAAGGTAATTAACAAAGTTCACGAAGGCTGCTCAGATAGATGCGTACCCTGAGGATGATGGCCAAAGCTCTTGACGCGCTAATAATATAACGGCGGTCAGTCCGAATAGAACGCATTTATGTCAATGGTCAGTAGTACTGCGGGTGTCAGGAATTGAATGGTTATGTGAACACCGCTTCCAGGTTGCCAAGACTGATTGGACCTCGAGATTCGTGTGCGGGAGTCCGGAAGCATCACGACCCTAAGCGTCTTGAGAACTCTTGCGCCCAGATGTTGAGAATTCTGCAGGCAGTCAGGTTTGAGAAGTTCCCAGGTCTTGCCGTTGTTTGTCCTGTAACTGGCGCAACTTGATGAGCCACTAATGTCGTCTTGGGTCGTCTTGGGTCTTGAATGCGTTTGAGGATTGAGGGCTTGATCCAAGCAACCACCGGTGTTGAGAGGCATGAGATATAGATTATGGGAGGATGGAGATGGTGGGGGGAAGGAATGAAGTAAAGTGTTTCGATGACCGTCCCTTATCAATGGGTTTTGAGTACGAGAGAAAAGGCTGCGTCATTGCTCGTAATGGAGCGGCACGGAGCTATGCAGAGGAAGATAATGTTCGGAGTACCGCTTTGAGAGTGAGTGGGAAAAAGAAGAGGTGCACAAACAGAGGCAATCTGATACGAGGCATCAAATCACCCACATCCCCGGCGCTCGAAGTTAATCCCTGATGAGAGAGAGGTCAGCTGGCAAGCCCAGAAATAAAAGCGAATCCACACGCCTGCATTTTTTGGCCGTCGGAGTTGTGAATGGGAAAAACAGCATACATTAGGAAGCATGCAAACATGTTTACATAACATCACCACATCTGCTTAAGATACGAGTAATAAACATGAGCGAGGCTTGGGTCCACAGCGATATAATATCAGGGTCTTCAGCACTGCCAAACAGATGTGAAAATGAACTATACAACTTGGTGACTTCCTCCTCGGTGAGAGTACCAGTTGGTGGCTGAACAGCAACTTGACTAAGATCAGGAGGAGGTCCAGTCCAGCCTACCCAAGAGCTCGAGCCCTCTCCCATCAAGTTATTTTGGGCCTGTGACTGAAGCACACCATTATCGCGGAGACCCTGCTCGTCAATTCCATACACCTCTAATTCCTCCTCGTTGAGATTCTCTTCTTCGGGGGGGAGCTGATCACCACGGACACCGTTAGCATACATATCAAAAACGAACATGTCGGTTGGTGAGTGGTTGGTCGAATTACGGATCTGGATTCGGTGCTGGTTCCATGCCTCAGCAAAAAAGGCAAGTTGGGTGTTTATAGTGGCAAGGAAGAGGAAATGCAGAAGCCAAATGTGGGCAACATTGTTGATATCAAGCCCATATCAGATTTTGAGGGCAGTGAAATGCTCAGCCCAGGTTGCACCAACCTGGGCAGTGACATCGACCCAAAGTCGTTCAATATGGACATTATGAACACTTCTATTAAAAACAATGTAAACACAAATAATTTGATAGCATTGTTGTGCAATTACCTTCCCCAGATATATGACCCTCTATGAGCTCCATGATGGGCCTCCATTCAAACAAAGGTGATTGACACCTTTGTTCCATGATCTGCACATATGCAAACCATATGCGTTTGACACATATGGTTTTCATATGCATCGATCTTTGCCCCCGGTGTCTAGCAGAAGCACAGACTGTGGTGTATTGGAAGGAAACCGGCCTCATTTAAAATATACCAAATTTAAGATCTAGGATCAGCAAAAGCATTTTTCCAAAGCCTGAGAAAATCTATTCATTCACTCAAGGTCTCTATGTACACAGATCTGCACAGTGTATCAACTTTACTGTCATACTTAGACATTCCTTTCATTTGGTAGCCCAGCTGCAATTTAAATGCACTCAGTGAATGTAGCAACCAGAGAAACAGAGTCAAGACTGAATGGAAACTATTGAATTGAGTTCCGGTTACCTTGCTGATGGAGTTGAAGACTTGAATGTAGATAGCGGGGTGGATGTACACATGCCATGCAACATGAATGAAACACATCGAAGCTAGGAGGGTGTCGAAAAAAAGTTGGCATTAATGTGGTGCATAGGAAAATATGAGCTAACGGACCGAGGACGGATAGTATCCCTCTCCTCACGATGCAAAACTTTAATAAAAGGCGGAGGTCCTGGAACGCATAAAGAGTGCCCAGAAATCTGGGAGGAAAGTCAGTATCTAAATCGGTATGTAACACAATGAAAAGTTTGCCAGGAACACTTTCTTGACTCATCAAGTGAAATGCGACAAAGGTAAATGGAAAGGTTGGACCCATCGGACACGTCCAGCAGTGCCCGATGCGAGGCTTGCTGAGCACGGAGATTTGATCTAGGACACTGCCAACGTGTTAGGCCCCTGAGAATCGGGTCAGCAGGCTAAGAAAAGGCAACATCGAGGAGAAACTCATTGCGGTGCAGGGTCCAGCAGACGGGACCAAATCTGATCTTGGGGAAATCCTTCACTGATAGCATGTGTCAATGTGCAAGTTGTGTGCTTTGAGAATTTGTGGGCCCAGAAGTCTTTGTTGCGAGCACCCTAGTTGATCCAGTACTTGCTCACTATAATGATATGAAGGGCGCCATAGAAAATTGGCTTGTTAACACATTGTAGTCCAAAAGATCAACCTGTCCAAATTCAAGGATCGGAAGAGAGCAGAAAAGACTCACAGCAGGTGCTACCTATCTTAACACCAGCCTGGCTGGCATGAATAGAAATATTCACGCATAGTAATAGAGAACACGCCAACTTGAAAGGGATGTAGACATCTTCGGCATTATCGGCCGAACTTTACTTGGCCCAACATGGTGTGTTAGTCACGCTCATCCTAGGATGAGCGTGACGTGACACAAAGCATTCTGTTGCCGTGTCGTCTGAGTACAAACCCCCTGTTCTTAGCTCCATGTTCGTGGCTTCATGTGTCAGTCACAATGGTACCCTTCAACCACGATGCAGCTGCCACCATCATTGCCAAACACTTCCAGGTATCCGGTTTCTTGCACCACATTACTTGGAGACACTCATTGTATCAACATAGCTGGAGCCTGAGAAATAGGCTGCTGTTTATAATTCCCAGCACAATTATAAACAGTTCTTGATTTTGTGTTTGTAAACAGGGTGTTTATAAACCGGTTTATAAACACTGGCTTGAAAATCGGGTTTATGGTAATTTTTTATCATTTTTGCATCCAAATTTCGCGCTCTGCACCTCTAACCAGATTCCATGTCCCCCATTTGCCTCTTGAAGACGAGATAGCACACAAAAGCACAACAGCTGCCATTCCCGGGGTAAGTCAGCCATATTTCGGTGTCATTCCTCTTAGCTTCTCTGGCCAGAGTCAGAGGAAACCTGGCAGACTTTCTATTCTGTCAGGTTTTGGGTCGACTTTTGTCAAATTTTGAGGCCAGTTGGACCTTTAGTTGGCTAGCTGAGCACTGCCACAGTAAATTAAAACCGGGTGGTCTGGCCCGACCAATAAAAAACCTGTTTATAAACATGTTTACAGACCAGCATAAAAAACAGCACCCTACTGAATAATTGCACCCCTTCATGAAGGCAGTGTCTACATGCAATACCTGGCTCTTGCATCCCCCTGTTCCCCAAGATCTTGATGACCCTCAGACCCAGTGCGGGGTGATACAGTGGGCTTGGCAAACCAAATGTAACCCACCCCCTTCGTCTTTTGGTACTTCCCAACAGGCTCAATAGATAAACTACATACAGTAAAGTGCATAATCTCGGTGCCCCATTTCTTACTTTGCAGTCTAATCTGCTCGGAATGGCATCACACCCGGGATATTGATGGTTGACAAACACAATGCAGCAACCATGAAAGCGAAAGGGGAAGGTCTGTATCCACATACCTCTGTGCAATGGTGTTCTGATGCTATTGCAGCAATTGAACTCCTCAAAGACCCACTCCTTATTGCCCAAATCAAGGCTCTGGAACCCTTTAGTACCGAAGCAGATGCTCTAGTTACCAAATTTTCTGTTGTTCATTCCAAGCTGAATACAGTTGGGCCTGGAATTTTGCCAGCTCTTCTTACCAGCTGATTCTTCCCAGCTTGAGGTTTTGATTGACTACAGGATGATGGCGGATAGTCCAATTTCGGCAGCTTTCAAAGATCTCCAGCAACGTCTCCAGGTGGCAAAACAGCAGGCTCAAGCCAAGAGCACTCTAGCTTCTCACCGTGAAAAACGGAAATTTGTGAGTTTCAATTTTGTCTTGTTACACCCACATCAGGGTCCAGGTCGATATGGTTGGACTAAACAAGTAATACAGGAAGTCTATCCATGATATCCTGGCCAGCCAGCAGGAGGACTCTGTTGGGTCTCCACATTATCCTCGCATCTGGTGGTGTTACCGCCACCCCGAGACCTCTGTCCCTGTTTGCCACTGCCAAGTTCTTGCAGATGCCAGATCCTGTATCGCTGAAGATGCTATCATCAATGCAGAAAATGGTTATGAGACAGTTGGTTCTGAGTTGGTAATCATTTTGGCCTGTGATGGTATGCCCATATTTTTGCATGCTATTCCAGCCAGAGCCAATCTCGAATGTGGCCCTTACAAATTCATCATGTCCCAAGACTATTCTGTGTATGTGTACACTGCTGCTAGAGCATATGTTTTTCTGACCTTGTAATTACAGTTCAGCACACAGGGATGACTGCTTCACCGAGTTTTGCCTGTCATGGACTGTAGACTGCAAGGTTGATCCACCAAAATCAGCTCAAGAGGCAGCTGTCCCAGCTATGACTAGTGTGACCACCCACCAGCAATCTAGGCAGTTTCACTTGGTATCCGGTGGTGCTAACTTTGTTGATGTAGCACTGAAGGTCAAAGTTGAGATGGCAGTGGGAACTCTTATTGCTTTTCGCCCCAAGAATTTGTATAGCACAACCCGCCTTTGCGGTGCTCATATACATGCATCCATGAGATGTTTTGCATCCCGTATCAAAGTTGCCTTTGAGAAAGCACAGCAGGGTCTTTCAGTGGAGTTGCACACAGGGGCAGGCAAAGGTGGTGAGTACATCAAAACAAATATATGCTTGGAAATGCCTACCAAAGTTTGAGTTCTTGTGAGGTTAGTAGATCAAAGCAGTCTTATTCAAATACAAAGTCTCCCAATCTCATGGTGTCTGGTAATAAAAATAAAAGTGGCGAGTTTGAAGCAAAACCAGGCTGATCATATAGGGAGCAGATACATAAGATTAATTGATAATTTTTTTTTGCCACATAGGAGAATTGAACGCTCACCAGCTTGCTCCCCCATGTCAACCTTTACCAGTGTTAACACAGGCAATCTAACCAGTAGACCATCATGGAATTCAAAGCTGTCTTCACAACTGCAGTGGCACCAAGCTCAATTATATTCAGTAACACAAAATTATTGTCCAAGCTGAGCCTAGAGACCGTCACTGTTGGCTGGGACGGCACCAAAGCCGGGAATCCAGTGGACCGCCCATCAACAGTACGGTGGGGCAGCATCTCTCACTGTGTTCGATGGGAAGGAACAGTGGACGGAACAGCCACCGGCGGTGGGCAGACAGCGGGTAAGCTCAGGCCTTGTCCAGTGTTAAAGCAAAGCTATCCTTACGGATTGACCATCCTAGCAGTTCCAGGTCTGTACTTCGGTATCATGTTTTTTTAGGCTACACTGACAACTGGTAGCCATAATTGGCAGGAGAATAGATAACTTTCGGGAAGGGCAGGGAAATACATAAACAGCAAGAATTAGTAGTTACAACTTGAGTCCAAGATTCAATATGTACAAGTATGGCATGTGTACAGGGACTGTTGGGCAAGGAGTAGCAGACAGTATAAGTCACTGATGAACCAGGTATCCAGAAAAAACTAGAGTAGCAGTTATCTGGAGTATGGAATGTCCCCCAATTCCTGCCAAAATTTCGACCAAAAGCCAGTGCTCAATAGCCGAGGGTGAAAGACTCAGTGTTGTTGCCCTCATGATCATGAGCCGGATAAGTATGACTGCACAGGTCAACAAGATAAGATGCTAGCAAGGGGCTGGCAACTACTGGTATAAGTGGCAGTTCTTGAGGGAGAGGATACTGGTAGGGGCTGCTCCAAGCTGTGGAGCTGGCTCTGCAGCTGGTGCGACAGAGGCTGGCTGGGAGGCTGGGGCAGTAGAGGCTGCCTGAGAAACTGAGCCTCCAGGGGCAAATTGCTGGGCCATTGTGCTGAGGAACATGAACATGGTGTTCGGGTCTAGATTATTCATGCTATGTGCATGTTAGAAAGCAAAGTTACAAGAAAGATCGGGTACTTGCATTGCGATGAGAGAGGAGATAAAGAGTGAGGTAATGAATAGGCAAAAAGACCTATGGTGTATCGGTGAACAGAAGTGACAGGAAGCAGCCGAAAGAGAACTTACAGATACGAGTGCAAGAGCTAGTGTAAACTCGACTAAGCAGTGAACAGGAGGGTGAACAGTGTAAACTTACCTGTGTGGAATGTTGGCTGGGAGAGAAAATGGCTGAGTTGGATGGTTGAGCTGAGCAGTGAAATGAATGGGCAAAGAGAATAGTGGGCATGAAGTTGCTCTTTATATAGTCTGACCTGCTATTAGCGATGATTCAGCCGAACCATGGTTAACTATGGTCATCATAGCCGAATCATGGTAGATCATAGCCGAACCATGGTCAACCATGGTTTATTGATGGCTTTTCCAAATTGGGAAATCACGTGATCTGAGCCTCGACCTCCAACCTTGACCTGGGTAAAACTGATATAGACCAGGGCTAATAACCTTAGACCTCAACCTCAATATGCCTATTTTGCTACCTCAGACCCTGGTAATGCACCAAAACCTTGACCTCAAACCTCAAAAAACACTCAAACTTCAGACTTCAACCTTAGACCCCAACCTCATACAGTGTAAAACCTCAGCTCTCGTTCTCTAAAATACTATCCTCAAACTCTGTTTCTCACCTGCATATTTTTCAACGATAAAAAAGGTCATAGATTTGGTGTGGTGGGTGGTTTCGGGCTTTCCTTCTTTTGTTTCAGTGCTGATCTGTCACTTGTGTTTTAGGCAACGCACACAGTGTTGCTGCGCACGAGCAACAACGCATGCATGTGCCCCACCGGGGCGCGCTGGTCGTCGCCATCGCCGAGGGGGATGGAGATGGAGACGAAGGAGAGGGAGATGGAGATGGGGATGGGCATAAACTCGAGGTGCGTTGTACGCCCCTTGGCGTTCGAGCTGCGCTGATTCACAGAGCTGCACTTGCGCATGCTCGCCGCCTGCGATACGAGCACGAACGACAACGATCGAGTCGCACGTCGAGCGCGGACAGTGGACACATGGCGGCGGTGTTTCTTGCTCATCCTTATCCCTATTCCCATGCCCATTCCCATCACCCTCCCCCTTTGCCTCCCTCCCTCCCTCCCTTTTCTCTGACACTTATACCCGACGCTCCTCGTACCGTGTTTGCCGTGGTAAGTCCGTCCGTCCGCTCGCTCATGTCAGCGCTGACACATCGCTCGTGATGCAGGCTTCATTCACGATGCACGGCCGCAGGAGATGGGGATGAGGATGGGCTCGAGGCGGGCGTAAGGTGCGTCGTACGTCGCTTGCGCATTGGGTGTGCACTAACTTATAGAGCTGCGCTTGCGCGGACCACCCGACACGCCGCCGCCAACAACGCCGCACCGAACCGTGCTGAGCTTGTGCGTGTCGACTCGCGCGGCGTTGCTGACGCTTCGCCTGCGCCTCGCCTTCAGCTCTCACATCGACGCCAAGCCGCGTCGAGGCGTGCAATGCCGCCCGCACGATCGATCGTGAAACGCGTCCGCGGCTCGCGAGTTCGCCGCGTGCGCGAGATCCGACTGCCCTGGCGACATGCGCGTCGACGCCCCGTAGGCAAGCTATTGTATTGAATACTATTAATCGCACAACTGTACATTTGATTTCAATCCATTCCACAATTTCACACACCTTCTTTACAAACCATCTCAGAGCATTCCAATGTATTCTCTCGACGACACAGTACCTCACGCTACCATGTGTAATAGATTGAGATGGATTGCGGAAATACTCAAACTATCACAATACAGCTTGTGCCATACCGCAAATCAGTGCAAGTTTTCCAGATGGTTTGTGAATCGGTGAGATGGTTTGAATATTTTGCATTTCATCTCGTTTCATTTCACTCCATCCCGTGGACTTTTGACTGGGGGTCACGCGCGATCTCGATGCCGATGATCTTACGCGGCTCACCGAGATCTTTCGTCTCGAACAATCCTCCAATCTCCGCCCTTGTCTTCTCTGCTTCCTTCCTTGACGTTCAGAGGATGAGCAGGTCATCAACCCACACCGTCACCCAAGTGCGCTCGCCATCGCGTTCCCGGAAATAGACACAGTGATCGACGGCTGTCTTGGCGAGGTGAATTGAGGTGAGTTTACGGTCGAACTCGCGATTCCATTCGCGTCCCGACTGCTTTAACCCATAAATTGTTTTCAAGAGCTTCCAAACTCGTCCGGTTCCATCATCAAAACCTGGTGGCTGCCGCATATAAATTTCCTCCTTGAGCTCGCCGTTGAGGTAAGCACCGCGAATATCCATTTGGATAATTTCCAGATCCTCCACAGCGGCTATAGCGAGGGCGGCGCGCATCGATTCAAGACGAACCACGGGAGCGAACGTCTCGGTGAAGTCAATGCCGGGGATCTGCGAGCATCCGAGTGCAACAAGTCTGGCTTTGTGTCTCGACACTCGGCCTAACTCATCAACCTTCTTCACGAATGTCCATTTACTTCCAATAGCTTGGCGATCCTCCGGTAGCTCCACAAGCTCGTAAGTCCCTTTCTCTTTCAACATTTCTATTTCTTCTCTCATCGCCTCCTTCCACTCCAGTTGCTCACTCGACTTGAGCGCCTCGTTATACGTGCGCGGCGCACCAGTGGCCTCGAGGATTCCTTCCTCAAAGAACGCATATTCCGCCCTCTCCATCTCTCCTTCCTCGCTGGGTACTGGGAGCGGAAACCGCGGATCATTCGACGCTCTTGCAGCTGGATTATTCAGCTTGCGGTAATCGATGTCTTTGGTTGAGCGTGAAGATTTTTTCAACGATTCGACTCGTGCGGGTCCCCAGATGTCGCTATGCGTCAGCTCCCCCGGGTCCTCGCGACGGTTCTGCGCCTCTTGCGGATACGGCTTGGTTGTCATTTTCGCCTTGACACAAGCTTCGCATTGGCTGAGTGGCGGAGAATCCTCGTCCACGGTGAGTCCCTCAACTAGGTCCTCCCTCACGAGTTTCTCCAACCCACTCTTAGCCAAGTGCCCCATCCGGCGGTGCCAGGCAGCCCACATCTGATCGCTCGCCTCAACGGCGGCGTGCGCGTTCTCTCATGCCTCGGGCTGCACCGGCTTCCGTGCTCGCGCGGCCATGGGATACAGACGCCCCGTCTTGTTTCCCACTGCCATCACCCGACTATCAGTACGTCGCACGAACTCGACCTTGCCGCGACTAAATTTGGCTTCCAAACCAGCATCGTCGAGTCGGCTGATCGATAACAAGTTGTGCGCGCAGGTTGGTGCGAAGAGCACGTCCAATAATCGGTGAGTGATTGTTTTCCCGTCGACTTCGCAGTCTAACAGGACGGTTCCACGTCCCAGAGCGTGCAGTGGTGTTTTGCTAACGCCTTCGATGGGTACATTCATCGCTCGCATATCAGCGAATGCTGACTGATCGCTGCAGATGTGGGAAGTGGTGCCGGAGTCGGCTAACCAGGAATAAAGGGAAGAACCATTGGATTTGGCGGCGTACGCGGTCTCGACAAAATCGCTGCCTACGTCATCCGCCTTGTGAGCCTTCTCCTTCTTTCCACGTCGTCCCGGACCCTTGCCCGCCTTTCCTCCGCCTTTCGACCAGCAATCGGCGGCGATGTGCCCCATCTTGTGGCAATTGTAACACTCCAACTTTTTTCCTCCTCTCCCTTCGCCTTTCTCAGCTCGTCCGTACATCGCAGAGTTCCCATCTCCATTCTTCTCAAGTCTGCGACGATATTCTTCAAGAACAAGCGAGATGAATTCGTGCGACGTGATGGTTGGGGCGTTGCTCGATGCGCCAAGGTACGCGGATGTGAAGTTATCCCACGACTCGGGGAGCGAGCTGATTATGAGCAGCAGGAAGTCTTCATCCGAGACCAAGCTCCCCAAAATCGCCAGCTCCTCCTGAATACGACGTAACTCCGTAACGTGAACCGCGATATCCGTCGCGTCATCGGCAATCGTGCGGTACAGACGGCGGCGAAGTGACAAAATACCCAACTTCCCGCCCTTCTCCTTCACCTGCTTCAGCTGCTTCCACATATTGGCAGCAGTCTTGGCGCCCGCGATGTGGACCATCTGTGAGTCGCTCAAGGTGAGCTCGATCTGGGTTTGTGCCTTCCCGTCTAATTCCTCCCAGCGCTCCATCTGCTTCCTCTCATCTGACGTTGGGTTCTCTGGGTCGGCGGCGACGGGTCTCGTGGTAATACCCTCGACAATCTTCAAGAGTGCGCGCTCGTGAAGTATAGCGGTAACGTGGCGCTTCCATGGAACCCAGTTGGTGTCGGTGAGTTGCTCGATCCGGAACAACAACGACGGGGTATGGTCGGCGATGTTGGTGATAGTCGACATGGTGTTGGTGGTTGTGTGAGAGAGCGGTGAGTAAAGTGGTGTATTGGTTTTAGATTCAGTTAAGGGTGGGGCCCATAACCTATAGTAAATTGGAGGGGAAAAACTGTATATTCCACAGTCCTACAAGCACCAGTATTTATACCTACAAGAGAACAATGGTGTCCTAGGGCACTGCCAAGTTTCCCACTACAATAGTAACTATGCTTCAAGAAAGTAAAACACATTTGGACAATCGTTTCCACGGTTGAACAATGGTTGCCGTGCACAGCACTGCTCTCCGACACATCTCAACTCATAACCAGGAGTCCAGCTCTATGGTAACATCCTCAACATGTCGGCTACACGTATCCTCCACATCATCCACCTACGTGGCCTTGACGGGCTGAATCCCAACAATGTGTTCTCGGAGACGAAGCGATTCGGAAAGGAAGGCAAATTCAAAGCATCTCGCTTGGAAACCGCCATTCAGAAAATTATAAAGGAGAACTCTTCAGGGAAAGATCCAAACGAGCCAATGTCGGATCCTCTTGGGAGAGAAGCTATCTGCCGGACGTGAGTTTGTTGCTAATGTGGCCCACCTTATAGCTTCATGAGTTCAGTTTCGTCTGCGCTAAAAGCGTGCATAGCGTGGCAACACAAGCTCTACTTTTGCGCACATACGACAGCCCAGACGAGCCAGCTGTAGCGTGCAAAATCTGGGAAGCCGCCCGCGCGACGAGCGCCGCCCCCACTTTCTTCAAGCGCATCGAAATTAATCTAGGGCGGATTATGCAGCCCTTCATTGACGGCGGTTTAGGTTGTAACAACCCCACGCTTATGCTCCTCAAGGAGGCGAAGGTCGTCTTCCCCAATCGGCGCCTGGCGTGCGTCGTCAGCATCGGTACGGGCCAGGTGAAGCCGGCCCATATACCGCGGCCGTCACCAGTGCAGCGTGTGCTCCCTCGTGATGTCGTTAAGGCACTGGCGGCCATCGCAACGGACTGTGAGCAAACCAACCAAGACATGCTGGGGCGCTTCGCTGAGACGCCGGGCGTGTATTTCCGGTTCAATGTGGAACAAGGAATGCAGACCATCAAGCTAGGGCAATGGGAGAGGCTATCAGAGGTCTCGGCGCATACGACCATATATATGACAGGGGTGGAGACATCCCAGCGGCTGGGTGAGGCTGTGAAGGTCTTGAAGGAGCGGGTTGGAGTCGACGCGGAAATGTTCAATATTATGTAGGTGCGGAATGCCCGCTATCTTTAGTAGTGGGTCCAGACCCTAATTTCGTAGAAGCCCTGTCAAATTTTGAATCTTCGTGTTCTAACCGAACCAAGCTTCAACTGAGGAGGTTAGGCGTTCGAAGTTCGAACCCGACTGGGCAGGTAGGATTATACGGCATGGTCCCGCTTAGGAATGCCGGTTTGAGGAAGTACCCCGGTGTAATACAGGCTTTTACATACACCATCCTCCCTCGCCTCCAATAGTCATCCAAGCCGAGCTCACGCATCCGGTCTCCCGTCACGCTGTAGAACCCAGAGAAGCAAAACTCGCCCAAACCAAGAATACATCCCTCCTCTTCTGTACATCGTCAAATCTACTCGATGCATTTCTATCCACCAGCTTCGGAGCAGGAGGTTTGTCCTTTTGCGGTTCGCGACGTCTCTGTAACAGGGGGCACGGTGAAAGTGCCGCTTTGCCGTTGCCGCTGCTGCAAATTGCCGCTGTTACCGTGGGATTGCCGCAGCACAGCTTTTTTTACTGCCGCTGCATGGTCTCGCTGCCGCTACGCTGCCGCAGCAATGTCAAATAATTTTCAAACTTGAGATGCGAGCATTAGCAAATAGCTCCATCTGCATAGTATACGGTCCCGAAGGAGAATCTGCATCAACTAACCTTTAAATTGAAATACGAGCAAAATAGTCCTTGAGTGGATTAACATCAATTTGGCATCCTCGCTGCAGTACCCTTCAGAAAGTCGAAATTGCTGGTCTGTTGGCCACTCAGAGATCGAAAAGAATTGAATATCAAGATGGCCGGAAACACAGGGCATTGTGTTTGTGAGAAATGTCCGAAGCATCAATTGTTGTATTGGTGATGGTTGAAATTTCTTTTTCCCATCGTAACGGAGTCTGTGGGACTCTTTGCGCAGTCAGTTCATTGTTAACGGAGATTTGTCTCCAGGTCTACGGTCTGCAAGAAATTCTAGGGAAAAACAACTAGTTCCAACTGCCCTCATCTCATGCACAAAAATGTCGAACAAGATGGATGGCTGGTTGTAAGTCAATGAGGCTGAACTTGGAGGAAACAAGTGTGTGCTGGATAGCATTAGTAATGATAGAGGTATGTTAATCAGGGTTAGATTATATTTACCAAAAGGACGGAGTCTTGGCAAGGTGGTGTTCAAAGTGCGCAGTATGGAATTAGAATGTTGAATGGTGTTCAAACGAGCCGGAGCTTTACTTAATGTTGACACTTGAATCGAAAGAAAAGGCAGAAGTGGGCTAGTCGTGGCAGTGGCGAGATCCAAACTCGATTGCAGAGGAAATACCGCGAGAGAGGACCACAGACCCAAACATGAGTTGAACATGATTGCCGCCCAACTGCCGCTGCATTGGAAGATTGACGCTGTGTCTGGTCTGTGAGTGCTGCAGGAGTGCCGCAGCATACGGCAGATGCCGCTGAAAACAGCCTGACTGCCACTGCAAAGTGCTGAGTTTGCCGCTGCAGAGTGCTGCCGACTGCCGCTGCAGAATGTTTGCATGTATTTTGGTGCCACCAGCCTGCCGTATAGTGCCGCTGCATCGAAAATTATTCATGTCTTAACGTCGCGGACAACACAAGATTCAACCCTAGACGATGGTGTAGCAATATATTGAATACAGTAGAGTACACTGACACATTTTAAACCACCAATTACAATGCCGCCAAGCAGTTCAAGATGTACCCACAAGTCAAACTGCCGCAGACTGCCGCTGTAGTGCCGCTGGAACTGCCGCTGTATGCGGCAAAAGCACTGTAGCGGCAGAATCCCTTTGCCCTGCAACAGGTACATTTTGTTAAATTAGCTTTTTTTCTTACAAGGGGAGTGGTCGGTTCACACCAGTGTGGGGGAAATAGTATAATTGGGTACGGGTAAGCGCTACCCAGGCCCTCTACCTCTGGCTCTAATCTGGCCCCTCACAAAAGTGTCTTTGACGGTTCCCATTTGGTTCCCAGTGCTTTATATCCATGCGATGTGAATACCAGCTCGTGTCCACGGCAGACATGCTCCTAAGCACTTCGCTTCAAACACTAGATCCATTAGATTGTCTGAAGACTCGAGGATGGGCTCTAGGTGTGTGTATTCTTTTGGCTGTGCTTTTACCCACTGAATGCTGTATACACTGTTCTGAATGCCACGAGGCAGCTAGTGCACTGGCCTGAAACCACTCCCCTTCTCCCCTGGCGCATCGACTCGTGCACAGCCGTGGGCATACCGTAAATGCAAATACGCATTGTACGCTATGTGCGTGGCTACACTTGTATTCCGATGTGCTGTGTACTCGCCCACACTCTCACTCTCACGAGGGCACAATAATTTCGAGGGCAGATGCTCAATATCATTGTCGCATGGGCTTCATCTTGGACTCTGACTACTATCACCGCTGTCGTCTGCCTGGCTTCCATCACCTGCTCCATTTTCAAAACCATTGCCATCACCGTCCATTCCGTCTGCACCTGCCATACCGCTCGCCTCGTCTCCCCCTCCCATACTGCTGTCATCCATCTCAACAACTTGGGTGTGGCGCAACACATCAAGAGCCTCCTGGAGATCCTCGACGTTGGCAGAGCCTGTCCTGAGTGCTGCTCCAAAATTGGCTTCGTTGTCCGGGAATAACTCATTGTCCCACTTACGGAAGAGGCGGAGAACGGGTTTGTGATGCTCACAAGACCCGTTTAGAAGCCACTCGTGAATTTGCTCACCAAATAGGTGCCAATTCACGCCAGTTTGCTGGCCTTGTTTTCTGAGGGTGCAGGCGTCAACACTGCCCCGCCCAGCATGCCTCGCAAAGGCGTCAATGTTCAGGGCCCCTTTATTTGTTTTGCGTTCCTGTGCCAACCGATGCGTCGACGACACACTTCCGGTACGTTATTTTATCATTATACCCACCGTATTTGATAACGCTGCCAGCTCAACTCCCGACCTCCCGCCTCTGGGCCACGCACTCCGAGCGCGTCCCCGACGCATCTGAGGACCAAATCTCGATTGAAGTTCTGGACTTGCGAACGATTGAGGTGTCTTCGATACGTGACCTCATGTACCGCAAATTCGTCGACTAACCCTTGCAGCGTGTTGTATCGTAGGCTCTAATTATGGCTAAACTAATAAAAAGGGAGCGGCCACGCCGTGCATTAGACTGTTAGACTGTAAATTGATTTCTGGTGCTGGCGGTTGTATGTAGATATCGTCATGAATTAAATTTTGAATGTGATTTTGCTGTACAATGCCAGCAGCCAGAAATCGACGAAACCCAGTCGTCCTTCACGGATTTTTCTAAATGATGGTTGACTGCTTTTCAAGTCAGCATTTATGCCGGAGCGAAGCGAAGGCATGTCTTGTTTTACTTTACCATGCCCCTATATTATGTTACAGCATTTGTTTGTATGGTAGACATTGCCACATCATCGAATTTACGCTCGTACCACCATTTCCGCGACCAGTGCAGGGCCCTCGCCCAGAAGGGATTCGGTATCCCTTCGCCCTTCCTCTAGGAAAGTCGCCAGTGGGCAGTTTAGCCACCAGTACCCCCGAATTCACATCATACGACCTCACCCATTTCACACGACATTTCGACACTTTCTTACTCTATCTTTTCGTTGTTTTCGTACTCTACGGCTCAGGACCAAATCCTATATCTTATTCCAATTATTCACCCGACCGCCACCCGGATCACCGACCCAAATCAAGAACCTACGCACCGGGCATTCTCCCCTACCACAACAGCAGAACGAGAATGCCCTCGGCAACGAACGTACCAGGGCAGATACTGCAGAAAAGCGGGCTGCACTCGCTGATTCCACCAACCACCCCGATCGTGGGCATCCGAAAAAGCGCTGTCATCGGACCTGTGTTGTTCCTTCAGATGACGAGAAAACCCCAATGATGACAAGGTGGAGGAGGATGATAACCCAGAGGATAAGATACACCGTTTAGGTCACAAGTACGTATTGGAGGGAAGAAGAACACGGCACAGAGGATTACTTACTATCCTTTTGCTGCTCCGGTATTGCACAATGATGGGTCGATGTCCCACAACCCGGAGACGTTCCTGATAGTAAGCTGATCATGCATGTGAGTTGCATTCGAAAAATCTGGAGCTCATCTCAAACCCACACTTGCGTTGTATTCAGGTTGCTGCTGCAATCATATTTGGAGAGCAGAAGGCACACACGCTCGCCCCTGGGAAAGGGTCCGGCTCCACCTGATAATACCACAAATCGCCTCTAACTATAGGGTACCATCCCCCCCCAATGGTACCCATTAGTTATAGGCAAACTGCCTGTGCCATGGAAATGCCATGGCAGGGGTGCCATGGCGGCCACCCAACGGGTGGCCAGGGAGAAAAATGGGATTTTGGCCACCTGTGCCACTGATTTTGAAGGGTTTTGGCAGGGGGTCAGTAAAGCGTGATTTTGTGACAAAATAGTGCCATAGCTGCCACCAAACCTTTAGACCCGGATCAGTACCAAAAATGTGACCCAATTAGTGCCATGTATGCCACGGGTCAATTTTAGCAGGGTCAGTAAATTTTGTGACCGGGTTAAATAGCCACCTGTGCCACGGGTCAATTTTAGCAGGGTCAGTAAATTTTGTGACCGGGTTAAATAGCCACCGGTGCCACGGGTCAATTTTAGCAGGATCAGTAAATTTGTGACTGGGTTAAATAGCCACCCGTGCCACGGGTCAATTTTAGCAGGATCAGTAAATTTTGTGACTGGGTTAACTGGCCACCCGTGCCACGGGTCAATTTTAGCAGGATCAATAAATTTGTGACCAGGTTGATTAGCCACCCGTGCCACAGGTTGATTTTTTGCCAGGATCAGTAAATTTTTTGACCGGGTTAATTAGCCACGCATGCCACGGGTCGATTTTAGCAGGATCAGTAAATTTGTGATGGGATTGATTAGCCACGCGTGCCATGGGTCGATTTTAACAGGATCTGGAAATTTTGTTAGGTTGATTAGCCACAGGTGCCACAGGTCGATTTTTGACAGCATCAGTAGGTAGGTGAGTAGCCATTTGTGTCGCAGGTAGGTTATCAGACAACCTGTGGTCCGCTGATTCAGCTATTGGTGTCACCAATCACTTGAAAAGCCTTGGAAAACAACCTCATCATTTTCGGAGACATTGCCACCAGTGCCACCAATCACTTCCAAAACACTTATAATTTTGCAAGTGACATTGCCACCAGTGCCACAGATTACTTACCACCACCAAACAGAGAGAACGAAAACAGCATTTATTTCGTGCGTGTGTGTATGTAAAACAAAATAAAAACAACGGGCCAAGCAGGCGTTGTAGTAGTATGCGGGTTAAAAAAAAACGCGGGCGGCCGGAAGGAGCAGGCAGCAAGGAGGACAGGAAGGTGGAGTGGAGATTGGCGACTACGAACTATCTTCGTCGTTGTAGTCGTCCTCGTCAATCTCCTTGGCGGACTTCGGCTGGCACTTCCTCTTCGTCTTGGGCTTAATCTTACCCGACGCAATGTCAGCTGCGATGTTCGCCTCCATCCTCTGCTTCGCCTCGGCAGCAGCCTTGAGGTCCTTCCCCCTCTTTTCCTGCATGCGATCCCAGCTAGAGGTGCCGGGGCCAGTGCTGCCACCAGCGACCGCATTGCCACCACTGCCACCACCAGCGACCCCACTGCTACCACCGGTGCCACTGCTGCCACCAGCGACTGCATTGCCACCGGCGGTGCTTCCCTCGGGCTCGTCGTCATCAGTGGCCACAAACTTGGCACTCCTGTGGCTGGTTGAGTGGGCGAAGGGCTTGCGCTTCTTCTTTTTTGGCGGCTCCTCTTGTTCGCCGTCAGCGCCCCGCTTCCGTTTCTTCCCACCGCTGTCTTCCTTCCCCTTCCCCTTCTTCTCCTTCGTCTTATCCTTCTCCTTCCCCTTCCCCTCGGCTTGCTTCGCCTTCTTCCCACCCACCGACTTCTTCCCCGAACCGCCCTCCTGCAATTCGCCCTTGTCCTCCTGCCGCTTCCGCTTCTTCCCCGCAGCAGGCTCGGGATCGGTGTCTGCATCCGTCTCCGCTGCG